>JAHPZR010027301.1:0-11878 GCA_019787425.1 Platygyra sinensis
GAAAGGAGAGTCCAGGGACTGGACTAGATGAAACTGAGAACTGCAAGTTCCACATTTTCAGGTTTTTAGCGAAAAAATAACTTTGTTGCAGTAACATCCACTTTCATAAATAACTGTAGCATTTCGGTTTCAGAGATTAAAGAAAAGAAAAGCCCAATCTAAATGTAGTCAATACTTTACTCTGCATAGCGTGTTGTTTGCTTTTTGACTACTATATAAATAACGATCACTATGTTTTTAACGATTTTTAACCTTCCGTCAAGAGAAATAAACAGTCATGACATCGCCACATTTCCTTGTTTTAATTTTAAGAAATTACTTGGTGCGTTGCCGGTTGTTTCGATCTTTTTTTTTTTGACCACCTTAGCTTTACTACTATACTTTTGAGGTCAGTTATCCTGCTCTTCATTGATAGAAGAGAGAACGGTTTACCTGGGGAAAAGTACGACTTTGCAGCGGGGTGACTACCCAAACGTTAGGTTATTATTTGACAAAGCAAACGGTTTGACTATCGACTTCAGCGGCTAAGAAGGATTTCTCGCTAAATTTATTTGCTCGATTTTTTATCTGAAGCAAGATTATTCTTTGTCACGAAGAAGGCTCATGTATCTCTGGTGAACAATTATAACTCAATGCCAACGAACAAAGCTTAAAGAAAACACACTTCTGCTTAGTTGCTAAGCAGAAGGCTGAATGATATTTGTTTTGGAACGCTTGCACTAGCTCGAACAGCTGATGATTTTTTTTTTGCATGAATAACGTCTTGTGTTTTTCAACCGATTGCGACCAGCAGTTCGAAAAGTTGGCGATTGTTTTGGAATGGGATAGCTCCGGCGAGCCTTTTGAACGGATAGCTCGAGCCATTCGAAGGGATGACTATTTTCTGAACTGATGTAGCTTGAGCCGTTCGAACAGCCTATATCTCATCTCGTTTGAGTGGCTGCTGAACGGCTTAGGAACGGCTAGCCGTTAGCAACGTTTTCGAGTGAGAGGTCACAATTTTTTGTCTCTCGGTGCATGTCTAGTCTATTTCTCTTGCTTTTTATCCTGGTACTGCTCAAAACTTTCGAATCTCTAGTACTCTTCTGTTCAAAGCGCATTTGGCTCTAGAACGCTTGGATGCTGAACTGATATCATCTCAATATGTCAATATGAAACAATATGCTCGATGATGACTACACCATCTTTCTTCGTTTAAAATAGCTTTTGATTTACAGCATAATTGCCCCAGTTTTAGTTGGATAATAATAAGGGGTTTTCTTGTTTACAAAGCGCTTACCTTAAAATTGAAGAAGATAACCCTCTGATTTTGAAGGTTATAAATTCACCACGAAGTGTTTAGCAGGTGTAGTGGTATCCGTCAACAGAGGTGAATGTCATTGTTGTAATATGACTTGCGTTTTTATGGTATCAAATTTTTAACGGTTGTTTTTTGATTGGTCGAGGAACATGAGGTTGCCATGGCACCCGCCTTTGGACCGGTGTGTTTTTTGAACTTTGAGCTGTTCCTGTTTATTGTGAAAGAACTGACGGTTCCATATTTTCAAGTTTTTAATGAAGAGTAGTTAAAGTTGCAGTAACCTCTGCAATCATAAATAACTGTCCCCTTATGGTTTCAGAAGACCGGCGGTGGAAAGAAAAGCTCGGTATAAACAGGTTTTATGGAGTGTATTGCAGTCACGTGACCAGCAGCCATGCAAATTTATTGGAACAAAAGAAAGTGCTTACGTAAGAAAAGAGTTGAACTCCCACAGGATTGGTTTGTTACACGTGACATGGCCGCTGTCTCGTTGTTTTGGAACACCAATATGGCTGTCATTTCGTCTGATTGTGAATACGCTCTATACCTTACTCTGATGTGTTGTTTGCTTTTTGATTGTTAAAATTCACTATTATTCTAAACCTTCTAACGGAAGAAATGAAAAGTCCTGACATTCCCACATATTCTTGTTTTCTTCCTTTTAACAAAATATTTTTGACGTATAGCTTTTCCTTTACACCTGTGTAAACATTCAAACTGAATTATGACATCGATTAAGCTTTAATTTTCACGGAAAATATCACAAAATTTACATTCGACATAGAAACTAGGCCTTTCTAGATTCTGCTCGGAAACCTTTTAGCAACTTTCAGGATTTTGAGCAACTTTTTTTGTCAGAGAGCAACCTCTAGATACTTTTGAAAACTAGCACTTTTTTGGTAACTTTTGGGTTATTTTGAACTAAAGTACTGAATAACCCCTTTTTTAAATGAAAAAGTTGAAATTTTCTTGGTTAAAATTCTAAATATCTTTCTAGTTCATGTTTTTTACCTTTTTAAGTAATGATCCGTGTAACAACTAGGCAGGCAATTGGCAAAATCGATTAAAAGGTGGGAAAAAAATTAAATTCAATTAAATCGGTGCATCTGATTGGCTGATATCGAAAAATTGTAGAAAAAAACAATAAAAAGGTGACATCAACAACATTTTTTCTTGATATGTGCCCCATTTCTCTAAACTCTATCTCCCGGTAAAATTTTAGCATTGTTCTATGCTCCAATCAAAAGTTAGCCTTTTGGCGCATCGAAATTTTGGAAGTTTAAGATATCTTATATTTACAAATGCAACGAATTCAAATCCAAAATAAAAAGATGTTCGAACAGATTCTAATGTATCTACGTTCAATTTAAAATTCAAATTTCGCGCTTTTTGCGTGTGGACCAATGACATACGTTGAATTTAATTTGATTCGAGTGATCAGCACCAGAATAATAACTGCCGCTATTTCCACGGCCTATTGTTCTTTTGCCTAGTTGTTGCACGGATCAAAGAATTGGGTTTGGGCAGCCCTCGTTTGCCTGTGGACTATGTGTCAACAAAATGGCGGACGGGCAGGTATGTTTTGCAGAATCGACTTTTAAGCTCGAGTTAGTCTACTCAGCACATCGGTTAGCCTGAATAGTACTCTGGATTCGCTCCGACGAAGGGCTAACGGTCGAAACGTCAGCTTCCGAATCTCTTTACGGTGGCCAATTCACATTATCAACCCAGTTGATAAAACCAAATCCGTAATACTCCCACCGACGCAGCCCCCGGGGACGCAGCACCACAGTATCTTTAGAAACTTACCCCTTTTAATCCTAAATTAGCTTAGGTTGCTTGCGGTTAGCCTTTATACTGCGGTTTATTCGACTTCAACTCAAATAAGCAAGTCGTTTCAACCTGCAACCTGCAGAATATACCTGCCGATAGCAGACGCCACGTTGTCTTCCGAAGACGAAGAAATCGAAAACCCCAATGAAACTGCAGTTAGCAGGAGAGCTTCGCTCGTGGAGCCTGAAAAGGCTTCGACTTCCCTAATTTGTTGTAACTAGCTACTAAGTTGTACCTTAATAATGATTACAAAGCAATTGTGTCTTTAAAATATTCTATCAACTTTACAAAATTTTTGAGCAACTTTTTAGCTTTTTCGGAGGAAACGGATCATTCTAATTTTGCACTGAATATTTTCCTAAGTACTAGACCGGTACCCATTTCTTAAATCTGAAACCCATTCCTCCTACTTAACGACGCTATTCAAGAGATCATAAACTTCATGTAAACTTGCCAAAAGATTATGATAACCACAATTGAAATAAACGCCATGCATCGAATAAGTAGAGTACAAAAACGCATCAAGATCCAACTGTTTTAATCCGAGTTTCCCAAGTGGCCACAAATTGTGAGGATAAATGAAATAAATTTGTCGTGGTGCTAGAATGCGTTTCATGAAGTTGTGACCCTTGAGCGAATGAATCGAGTTATGCTTTCCTGGCTTAACAAGATCTGGCCCACAGCAAAGCGGTGAATAGATGAGAATCGAAAACATGACATATTGAACACTTCTATTACAACGTTTACAATTTCACCCTAGGTATCATCATAAACAAAACCAGAATAACTGAACGTTGGAAACAATCTCAAGACCACGCAAGCTTTTGTTTTACTTTCTTGTCCTTTTGTTATCATTTTGCATTTTGCGCTGTATACGGTATCCGGCCATACGAGTTGCATGTTAGATTTCGTTTTAACGATTTTTATTGAACAATAACACCATAATGACGTGTTTAACAGCACGTACGACACTTAAAGAAACCGTTTAAATGGAACGTCAACATGGTCAACGTTTTGCTAATAGCTACTTCTTCCGCCATGCCCGCCCACCTGTGTTTTGACGCCAGTGAACGAGAACAAACAGTCAACATCTTCAAAAATTTAATTTGCAACTGATGTATGTACACGCACTTTTAAGGTTTAATGAGCTCATAGTCTCGGTGAGTTTTTCGGGTACTCGTCTGGAGATTTCATCTAGTTAATAACATCGATTCTGAAGAAGCTTGCTTCGATTGACATCAGTATCATTTATTCCTTCATACAGTCGAAGCTCTGTAACATGTGAGCAGCCAGTCGTCAAAGTCCCGAAATCATTGTCAGTAAAATATTGCAAACAAAACCCCTATTAGCTTGCCACCTTTGGTCGTCCCGATGAAGGTTTTCCTATTACCTTTTCCCCTGTTAACAACGGCCACATAATTAAAAAACACACGTAGTGTTTGCCTTCGTTTTGGAAAGGTCATGATAGATGATAAGAGTCCCGAATATCAAGGAACGCCTGGTAATATCATTCAATTACACTTTATTATTATTATTATTATTATTATTATTATTATTATTATTATTATTATTATTATTATTATTATTATTATTATTATTATTATCTTCGCGTGATTCCATATTATCTAAATACTTAACCTGATGGCAAAAAAAAAAACATGTTTACACCAACGCCTATTAAGCGGTTATCTCTTAATTCCCCAGGGGTTCAATAAATGTAAGTGTACTGCATGCATGCCTGCCGGGCCTGGCGTCAATATTCTCCGGACTTGATCATGTTGCTTAAAACATTTTACAGCTCGAATACAACAAAACATCCTCTCTTGATCTTTTTTCCCGTTTTTTCTCCTGTCTAAAGCCTGGGGGAAAATCCATTATGAAAAGGACGAGAGTGCTTGTAGGACGTTTTGATAAGAATCCCTAAGTGGTACCAAGATCCTGCTTTGTGGGCGTGGCTTGAAATGTTTTCACCCCCAAGAGGTACCATTCTCCGGTCATACAACAAAAGCTCGCGCGGTGGATATTTTGAGGCTAAATACCCTAAGAGATAACAAAACTACGTTTTTAACCCCTGAGGGGTATGACGAGCACCCCTCCTCCTCCCCCCGGGGACTGAAGTTGTTTCTTGCAACTGCTCCGAGATTCAAGCGACATTTCAGAATACAAGGAAAAATAAATCAGAAGCTAGATATAAACGAACACCTCCAGTTATCATGTGTACAGTGTAATAAACTAGCTAACTAAACCAATATCTTGCAAAACTGTCACATCTGTTTTTATGAAGTTCGCACTTCCGAGGTTTAAAGGGCCGTAGTCAGCCTCTGCCATTTTCGATGACATCGAAATTATTGATATAGCATGATGAAGCGAATTCTTATTGTTTTACTGTAAGCTGTGTTCCTGAAGGTATGGTTAATTATGTTCAGTATCTTGAGTAGTTTCACAGTGAAATTTCCTCGTTTCGACAGGCTCCGAATAAAATATAATAGCCAAATTCTCGCATATAAACAAAAACGAACGTGTGGCTGACTAGGGCCCTTTAATTTCTATCATGCAACCCCTGGTAAAGAACAATTTTCTAGATATAATTATTTGTACACCGGCCACGTTCAGCCCCGTGGTAAACTATATGCTTCTCTAGACAAAAACTGTCTTGTCAGCTTTCTAGTTTAACCATACACTTCACGGCGGCACATATTTATATAGATCATATGTGGGAATACTTCCCCCGGATGGATGGATTTCCGGCTTTATCAGTTCACGCCGCCAGCGTGAAAAAATGTGAAAACACGTACGTTCGTAGGCTAGATGCACCCGAGGCATGATAGACCTCACATCTATGTTAGGGTGTTAATTAACATTCCTAGCTAACCTTTTTTCGACTTTATCAAGCCTTATTCAGTAGGTCTATGATGACTGTGTATTGGAAGGGGAAACTCACTTGTATTATGTCAGTTATAGATCTTATAACTTGGTAGTAAAACTGTTCACTTTGGTCTCAATTTGCAGACTATAAATCTCAAATCTAAATCGAACTGTAGCCAACTGTAAATGATCATTATGATCAAATATTTTTATCTGTATTGTTACGAATCTAATCTATCGCCCTCTTAAACCGATCAAGTATATTTAATATATAAAGAATGTGTTCTTCTCTCTTTTGACTCGTACACATATCTGATGTCTCGCTTCGTCGATATCAATTTGAACCGTTCTACGAATATCGGTCAAGTTTTTCAGAAAAAAAAAGTCAGGAAAGGGTCTTTTATAAGGAGTTAAACTCCAAAACATTTCCTGAGGTAGCACACCCCTGGACGCCTCTAGAGAGTTTCAAGAAGCTCACGCCTCCGCGCAATCGTTGTATCCATTTGATCCTAGGTCTGAGCATGCATGCACTGAGTGAGGTAACAGATACTGCCAGATCCAGGTTATTTTCGGTTAAAAATCCTTTCCTAAAAAAACTGTCCCGTTTTTAAAATGAGATACATACCTCTTTTATAACTTTTATGACTGTTCGTTGGAAGCCGGGATTCTGTATGGTGTTCGGTTGCTTCTAAAAGTAATTGCCTACATCACCCTGTCTTCGCATTTGCTGTTTTCCGGCTCGGTAGTTTGATGTGTTCTTTGCAATTTCGGCTTTTATATTATAATCTGTCGATTTCAAGGGTATCCTCGGTTGAGTTTTTTGGGCACAAAATAACGAGAAAACCGTGCTGCCGTCATCCATCCACTACGCAAACAGTGGGAAGCTAATAATCATTATCTCATCTATCTCAGAAGTTTCGGTAGATCTCTCAGATCAGAGCGATGAAAGACGGCCCGGGAGAACAGAGCATATGGATTGTAAAGATAACAAGTGCAGCTACATTGTAGCAATCATTTCCAAAGTTCGAAATAATCAATCCGCAAGTTATAACCCTCGAGGAGGGAAATACTGCCACGTATACTGACTATACTGCCTCATGTGGAGACCTCTTACGTTACTGATTCGTACACAATCATGTTCAGTTTTATCTGGTTGGATGAACTCATGAACACTATCTATAAACCTAGGGAATCTAAAGTAAAAGAAATATTTTTTCGGCCTGATGTATGAATTGCAACTTTGAACTACATGAGTTTTAGCTCAGTTGGCTACACAAACTGCATAAATGGCAGTTCCTCGGCAGTACTTTTCTACAAAATGGAATGCATCGATCATTCCCTTACGAACGCAGAAACGCAAGTCTGGTCAGCGAAAAACACATTTCCATGGAAACGGAATTTTGGCGGGAGCGCGCCCTGTTAGTCCTTCCCATCATCCCCTACGGTGCAACTTGTCCTTTCGTCACGTATTCAAGGTTGAGAGAGAATGCCTTGGGAGAGAAAATTGTTTTTTGCTTTGTATCAGAAATGCAGTTAAGAGAGGCATAACTCGAGGTAAGCAAAACTTGCAAACAATATTACAGAAGTTAGACCGCGCCGCCCCAAACGCTTTAGACCGTTCAGGGCACAAAAAAGAATTCCCGAACTCTTTTCTGTGCCCTGAGGACCGTTGTAGCATGCATTTAGCGTGTAGTTGGGTTCCCTTCCGGTAGGTTAACGACCTTGAACTGTATTTGCACGCGGACTTAAGCTGTATTCCTCTGCTAGTCTTTAATTCAAGAAGAGGTTACAAGATCGTGCCCGAATGTGGGCGAATAAATAGTCTTATGCACCAGTCATTTAAAACCCCCGCAACCCCCCCCCCCCCCCCCTCATTCGGGCCTTAGCGGGGGTTTGGGGGGGGGGGGGGGCACTCCATGTTGGTTCCCCAGTAGTCGGGGAATTCGCTGGAAGTCATGGTCTTCGCATCCCCTACCGGATTGAAGCAGGGCAGTCACTGCACGAGTACTCTTTGTTTTGAAACGGTTTAATTGTTCACATTTTGCAAAGCGTATCAACTATTACTATTTTTACCACAATTGCAGGTAATCTCGCAATCTGATTGGCTAAATTGCCGTGATAAATAAGAGTCCCTACCACGCTGCTCACGTCAATGTGTCACGAAATGCCTTTTTCAGCTCGCGCTCTGAAAAAAACATTTTCTTTGATGTTGATATTGTGGTAAAGAACAAATCGAAATGTGCTTTTTCGTGGTGTGTACTCTTACCCATAACGAGTACGCGTCATTACTCTTTTCCCAAGCATTTTTTCGAATTGTTTCTGTATATTAAGTGAGTTTGCAAACGTTTTTTAAAAGTGTGACGCGTACAAGCAGCTCATTTGCATAATGCAGCACGTGCACTTTCAAATCCGAGTCGGTGTTTTCAATTGTCAAGATAAAGATTTTGTTTCTTTGATATTGTGGTAAAAAACAAATCGAAAGTGGTTTAGCGTGGTATATAGTCTTATCGACAACGATACGCATCATCACAGTGGTCAAAATTTGTTGCGGACTCACTCGGCTGCGCCTCGTGAGTCCACAACATTTTGACCACTGTGATGACGCGTATCGTTGTTGATAAGACTATATACCACGCTAAACCACTTTCGATTTGTTAAATATTTAATTGTCAGTATTTGGTATCACTGTCTTGCAAACTTTTTTTATTCGTTATTTTGTGGAACAGGACTGTTTTTTACTTTTGATTTCATGATGGCTTTGATCGACGATTAGCGTACATGAATTGGTTTAGGGTTTAGTGCCCTTTGATCAGTCGAATCAGTTCTATTATAGTGAGATCACATTGTATGCAATCATCAAACTGAATTAACTGAATCAGTTGAAACAATTTCAATTCTGCTACATTGTATTATTTTTGGGATTTAGCACTACTGACTTAAGTTGTCTGTTGTGTTTCATTGTCAATTTATTTAGAAGTATCAGTGAAACAACTTCTACAATAAAGATATTTTGACATTCATTCTGCATTGAGGAGCCTTTGCAACTTATTTGCTGGCCGCTCAAAAATCAATGTTTTTACTTCATGTCTGCCAACAGTGTCTTTTAACCGCCGTGTGTTTCGTTAATGAGTTGTTTTACAAAAGGAGTACCGTGTGTCTGTGGAACAGTACGGGTGGGGGAGAGCACCACTCAGGGTTATTACAATACATGTGCGAATTAACAGGAATTAAGCTAAGAATTTTGTATGCGTACTTGAGATTTCCGAATAGTCCATTTATAGTTTGGTAGCCTTTAGACACTCCAGAAGGTACATGCTTGTTTGTATTTCCAGGGACTTGACCGTATACATGTACAGCTGTACATGCAGCATTGTACTTCAGATGGAGGCTTTTTTCCTTTATATACATGTAAGCTTAAGCCTACCCCCCCCTGAAAATAACCGCTCCTCTCCCTTGCAGTCAAACCCTCGACAGTTGCCTTCTTTGCTTGTCATAATTGTCATCATGTACACTGTAGCATGAAATGAAGCAAATTAATTGTTTAAATAGCGGTACACCATCAGGTCTTAAAATATATGTGCGTTTACATGGGGCCTTTTACCATGGTAAAGGGCCATTTTACAACGGGAAACTGCATTATGATTATAGTGAGTGTGACTGACTATTCCTGAGGTAAATGTTCCCTGGTAAAATGTTCATGGCACATGTAAGTTGCAATGTGAGATTCCAGAAAACATCCATACCCACCCTATAGAGGGGTACAGTTTTCTACGACTTTCAACATCATGGTACATTGATTGTCAAATTTGGTTTTATACGGTGAAACTGGGAAAATTCTTGCAAATGTACATGTATGTAGAAACTTTGAGAAATACACAAAGTGTTTTCCAGCCAAACATGGCTATACTTAGTCCTCAAAAGAAATTTTAGTGGGGTCAGATTTTGATTCTTGTGCTGCCTGTACAGCTGTAGGTAACTGCTTCTGAACGGTGAACACGTGTCATGCAATCAACAAAACAATGCTACAGTAAAATTGTAATTTTGATCAAGCTTTTTCTAAATACATGATTACCCATTTGCCTTAAACTTAAACTTTGTTTTAAATTTAGTCTTCCTCAATGACTAACTTGAATGAAATTGATTTATTTGAACATTTGATTACCAGTACTTTATTTTTAAACTTAAGCTTGATGTAAATCAGCTTTTCTAATGTTGTACTTAATTTAAATCATGGGCACCTGGGAACTAGTGAACAGTTGTTTTAATTATTGTCCATGTTGAAAAAAGTGTGTATGTACATTTATGTATGTACATGTATGTAATGTACATGTATGGTGGGGTTGACAGCTTATAAACAAAAAGCAGTAGCACTAAACACAGGCTCGAAGAAAACCCCATCCTGACTTTTGGGACAAGTCGATTTTCCCTTCGTGCAAGTAACTTTCTCTCCAGGCAACCCATTCAACGACTAAATTTTTGATAACGATTTTGAGAAGAAGAAGCTTTAGGCTCAAGGTTATTCAAGTGTTTAGAAGAAGCTTGATGAAAATTATAATTCATAGCGTTGTTTTGTTGATTGTGTGACGCCCACTCAGCAGCTCAGATCAGAAGTGGTTACCTAGCACGTGATCAAAATCTGCCCTGATCAAATTTCTTTCTGCAGGAATTAAAATAGCTGAGTTGCGAATGAAAACGCTGTGTTTATTTCTTAAGTTAAGCAATTTTCTGCAAGCATTTTTCAGTTTCTCTGTTCAAAAATTAATCACTCAACAAGGATAAGTCAATTAAAACTGTACGCAAATTGTTACGCAAAAGCTAAGAAGTTGCATATTTCTGCCATGAAAACAGAAGCCCAGCATGTTTGATGCTAATATCCAGGTAAATCTCTGTTTTAGGCAAAACATGCAAGTTGGGCGCCGCCGTGCAAAATGAAAGTGTTGTACCATTAAAAAGAAATGGATCGAAATACCATGTCATCTAAATACTTTCAGAGTTTCCTGGAAGATGACTTAGAATAGTATTTCTTTCAAATGAAGACATTTTCCCTTGACAGAAACTATTTTCCTCATTCACCCAAATGAAAAAAATTGTGCTCTTGCCAGCTTTTCAAAATGCGACACTGTGCCTGCATGTGTCAAAACTGAAGTTGGAAGGCGATTTGTTGTTAATTTATGCATGTTGTAAATTTATCTCACACTTCTCTTCGTGGACAATGATTTTGTGGAGCTAGACAAGATGCAGGTGAACATTCAAGGAGTTGAACATGATCTTTCGACAAACTGATCAAATTTACTGAAGGCTGTGTAATAACGAAGATACCCAGTGTGTAATACAGGAACTAGGAAGTAAGTAAACAGGAAAGTGATCAGCACTAAGAGGACTACTGTCAAAATGGATGTGCCTGTAGTTTGACTTCCATTCTTGTGTTCATGAATTATTAATGAGTTTGAAAAACTTGGGCAAGCGGGGAAGTGCCCTGGCAAGCAAAACGTGAGGGTTACTTGCCCAACGGGCAAGGTGGAATCCAAATATTTTTCAAGCCCTGTAAACACAACCTCCTTTCCAAGAAGTTGGTCAAGGGAAGATGTCATTTCCATGATTGACTTCATTTTGCAGATTGATGATATGAAATGATATCAGTGAGAGCGTGCAGTTGTATACTCCTTTTGTATACATTGAGCAATGTGTTGGGAACAACCTCGAACTCACTCCTGATCTGGCAGTAGTTTTGAACTTCAGTTAGAATGAGCTGGTGGTTTTTGAGCAACAGGTTGGGTACAAGTTCTATCCTACAACGTCAATAATAATACCAGTTTGGCTAAAACAACTTTTTTGTCTTCAGACATGGTGCACAATCCAGGTTCGCCCACCCAATACTCC
>JAHPZR010027306.1:0-14106 GCA_019787425.1 Platygyra sinensis
TTTTTTTTAATTTTTTGTTTTTTTTTCGTTTTTGCTCGTCCCGTCTGCCTCTCGTCTTTCCCGCCCGTGTCTCTCCCCCCGTCTCCTTCACTTTTTTTCGACAGGAAGTCCTGCTGGGCTCAGAACCCGGAGGTTCCCCCCGAAGATTGAAACCTCGCTCTGTTCTCTTTTTGTTTGTGTGTGTGACGTTGCACGCGCGGGCGCGCCGTGCGGTAGTGAAAAAATCTTTCGGGGTGACTTTTTTTTTCTTTCTAAATTACTACCTAGGTTTTCACTTATCTTAATTTTTTTTAGTGATTCAAATTATTTTATTGGGACCACACAATTTACAAACAATTGCTAAACACCTACCTTACAATAATGCATTGCTAAACAATACTAATATCACTTACAATACTTTCAGATACTTACAATAAAACATTACAATACATACCTTACCCACTAATTTTCACGATTAGATGCCCTACTTAGTATTTCACCTTCGTGTAGAATCTTTAGGGGACAGAGTTGGGGAGGGCTAAAGAGCAGATTGCTACACTTAAAAGAACTTTTCGATTTTAAGTTTAGAAGTGAGCTGTATAGTGATTCTTCACGTTCTATCCTTTTAAGTAATTTGTGTGATATAGATAATACTTGGCGAAATAACAGTTGGAAATTAAATTTAAAAAACCCTAAAAACGGGCGGTAGTAGCACGCTGCCCTAAGAGGAACAACCCTAAAAAATTGGGCGTGCCTTCTTTAAAGCACACTATGTCGCGCGCGCCTGGGCTTGACCCTTGGCTGTCCTGCTCACTTTGGACGCGTCATGTCGCGCAAGATTTTTTTTTGGGAACTAAAAAAAACAATAGGAGAGACCACACGTTATGCCTTTTTTATATTGTTTAAAGCAATGTTAGTTTAAGATCGATAAAGCGTCGCTAGCAGAAAGCGCTGAAGAGGCCAGAAGATGTTCTGCAATACATGCAGATTTCTTCACATACTTCGCATGATTTTCTGCAATACTGCACCTCTGATTTTTCTGCAACCACTGCTGCCAATGCATTTCCAGGTATTGCACCGGAAAATCTGCAGAGCGTTGCAGACAAATCTGCAAAAGCCCTCTTCAGCGCATTCTGGCTAGCGAAGCTCTGTGGCGACAAAACGTCGCACACGGGCGTCTCTCCGTGCCTCTTGGGAGGAGGAGAAGGCGGCGGCCGCGGCGAGATCAACAGTCGCGTCCGTCGCACAAGCTACTGAATGAGCCGCACAAACTCCACGGTTTGGTGCTGTCTCTTGAGGGGTGTCTCTGGTCAGCACGTCTTTCCTGCTAAAAGCGTTTGCTGCCTACTTGACAAGAAAAAAAACCGCGCCGATTGGCGATGAACCCGGATTCTCGATGGTCTCTTCAGACGTCCTTAAATAGAAAAAACTCTGGTTACAAAGACTGCAAACATTACATCTCTAGCTTGCAATGGTGAGCGGCGCCCTTTGTTATACGAATCCAGCGATGACGTGAGCAAAAGGGGGATGCACTTCGCCATTGGATCGAACACCTATATTGTACCATGCCTTTCTTGCTTCTATCCCCAGGTGCGAGTCACCGAGAGACGACTGGAAACAAGTCATTCGAGACCCGAACACTAAAGGTCGATCATAAATCATTGCGAGGTAAAACAATAATAAAAAAAGGCCATGAACGGTATGGCCTCTCCAAAAAAAAAAAAAAATCTGCGCGACAACGACGGGCCCCGCACAGAGTCAGCAGGCGGCCAAGGTCAAGCCCAGGCGCCGCCCGTGACCAAAGGTGGGCCTTCAAGAAGCACCGCCCAGTTTGTTAGGGTGGTGTATTTTTAGGGCAGCCCGCTACCACCGCCCCAGTTTGCAGGGTTGGGTTTTTTCAGTGAATCGTCCCTCACAGGACAATCATTGTACCAACGGTCTAAGAGAATCGCGGTACGTTAGATTTTTTCCTATCCTGATGCTGGACCCGGTGACACACATCACGATTATCTCTCTCATTTGTCATTCAGATGTAACGCCCACATAAAAAAAGGCATGAATAACGTCATCTCGAATTGATTTTTTTCCACCCGCACGCGCGCGCGCTAAGACCCTAAGCATCAACGTCCACCAAACACACACACACACACACACAAAAAGATAACAGAGCGAGGTTCCGAATCTCGGAGCCTTCCGGGTTATGAGCCCAGCCGCGCTATCATGCCCCCCGCCACTCTGCTAGTTATGAATCTGGGTGTCGCTAAATAACAATGTTTTAGGCTCAAGATAACACAGATGGCCTCAATGAACTGAACGATTATGATCTTGATTGACTTAATTTTTTTTGTGCCCCCCCCCCAAAAAATAAGACACAAATTCTCAATCTGCGCGGCCAAGGTCAAGCCCAGGCCGCGGAGCGGCCAAAGGTGTAGGCCTTTAGAGAGGCACCGCACACAGTTTTTAAGGTGGATTTTTGTTCTAGGGCAGCGCGCTAGCATCGCCCAGTTTTTAGGGTTGGGGGTTTTTTAGGGCAGCGCGCGTAGGCAGGTCGCTACCACCGCCCCAGTTTTTTAGGGTGTTGTTTTGAGGGCAGCGGCGCGCAGGCAGATCGCTACCACCGCCCAGTTTTTCAGGCGTTGTTTTAGGAAGCGCACGAGCGTCAAGGTCAAGCCAACGCAAGCGGTCAAGGTCAGCAAAGTGCGCACGAGAATGGGCTCCCCTGTAGGGTTATGTTGTGGGCTTAGTTGGGCTTAGTTAGGGCTATTCGGGAATAGGTAGGGCTATTTAGACTTAAGGTTAGCAATTCGCGGTTAGGGCTATTAGGGCTGCTTAGTCGTAGCGCGGCTAGGGTTCGCGGTTAGCAGTTACGCTTAGCGGTGAAGGCTTAAGGAGGCCTAGTAGGGGTAGGAGTTAGGGTTAAGCTGGTTCCACCTTTCACCAGCTTTGGGTTATAAGGCCACCTTAGGGTTAGGGTTAGGGTGGCGCTGTACTGCACCACTGGAACCATCCTTCACCACCGTGACGTCATGGTTTAGTGGTGATTTCTTCACGATTTCTGGAACTTTTATTGGCGGCCATCTTGGGTGGCGGGGCGAGGGGTATATTTCGGAACCTGCCATACTACTCTCGTTCTCTGATATTTCGGCCGTTATATTTAAATAGTAGTAGTGTGGAATTTTTTAGCTTGTGCAATAAAAAGATCCGAGTCTTTCTTACTGTAATCTTAATGGTAGAAAACGTTATTAATGTTATTAATTTAGTCTCAATTTCCGCCATGAATATATCAGTAAGAGACTGCCGTTTTTGTTTCTTTGACGGTTGCTTGTTTTTGGAGGTAATCCTGTCTATTAACCTGAAGTGAGTTTTCTTTCGGGATTAAGGTGGCCGAACACAGTTTTCGCGCGCGCTTTTGCTGATGCAGTAGAGTCCTAAAGTGACTACGTCACAAAATATATTTTTAAAATTGTGGGATATGATGCCATATTCTTATAGAGCATGCTAAAAGATGCCCTCATCCCAAAAATTAGCTCTGAATTGCAATTCCCGATGGAGATATACGGGATCAAATTTTGATAGCATCCAGTACAAACCTTCAAAATTTGTTACGGTCCCTTCAGTTTAGAACCGACTCAAAATTAGAGAGATTTATACGGGGCAGTATCAAACCTTCATCCTTTACATTTCGGCTGGGAATTACAATTAAGAGGTAATTTTTGCAAGGACCCTTTTTAACGCTCTATTCGAAAATGGCGCCAAATCCCATAATTTCACCAATTTATTATTTTTGGACGTCACACTTTAAGCACAAGGATTCAGTTTAAAAAACAAACATGTCGTCAAAAGAGGGATCATTTTATTTACTCAACACCTACACTATCTGTGTTATCTTTCTCTATATTTGTGCGCGGTGTATTGATGGCTTTAGTCTTTTATTACAAAGATATCTTAGAAAAGTTAACGATGCAAAGAACCCAGCAATTTTGAGCTTTTGCTTGTTACCGAAAGAACCCAGTTAAGGTGGCTTAAAACAGTTTCCAGCACTTTCCAAGACGTAGATTTTGATGGGTCATTTTCGAACATTTAAGGTGACTCTGCACCCCATGTACAGAATTTTTTTTTCTACTTTGCAAAAGTTGCATCTTATCCTGCTTATCAAAATTCTATAATAAGAAAAAAATTTCACCGTGCCATTTTTGAAATATAGGCGCTGAAAGCTGAAATTAAGGGTGTTTTTAGCAGGTCATAGTGTTGCTATGGTAACCTATTGAGTCACAAAATTAATACCAACGTGTTCACCAGTGATTGGGCAGTATTTTGATACCATGATTGTAGCATCAATTGATAAAGAGTGGTTATAATGACACATCAAAATCTAAGTCTTGGAATGTACTGGAAACTGTTTTGACTTAAATGCAACGCATGCGCAGTTGCTAGAAAAATTGAGACCGATTGCTTTAGCAGAAACGTGCCCATTCTCGTCCCCAGAGGCCGCGCTCCTTTGGTCAGCACCAAGAATCGCGACATATGGCCAGGTCCAACGACATTCCGGATTTGAATGACTTTGTAAACACAGTAGATTGAGACCAGAACCAATCAGATTTGTCAGACTTGACTCTGAGCATGCGCAGAGTGACGGGAAGTCCGTGAATCGCGGACTTCGGGTGTTGGACCTGGCTAGCGGTCGCGATTCTTGGTGCTGACCAAAAGGAGCGCGGCCTCTGGGGACGAGAATGAAACGTGCCGATTTCTAACGATCCAGTCGTTAGAATTTCAAGAAAACTTGGCCAAAAATATAGTTCAGAGACCACGTGAATGATCTATCACGAAAAATCTGAATTTTGACATAGGAATTTTTAGTAATACAGAAAAGGATTAACGGCGAATTACAAAAATCGCCTATGTCAAAATTGTATTAGAACAGTGCTGACAGAAGGGATTTAATGTCAATTCGTAATGTGCAAAAGATGAAAACAATCTAACGCCTGAATTTTTTAAATAACAAAAACCATTATCTAAGCCTTGTTTTTAACCATCCCCTTTTCCAATGCAAAAACACACACCCTAGCCAAAATGCGAGAGTAAATACTTCTGTAATTAACCTTGACTCTTACAAAGAATGGGTGCCAAAGCATAACTTGTTTTAAAGTAATGGTGAATTAGGCATAGGTACTTGAAAACTGTGTTCGGCCACCTTAAGCCAAGCATTACCCTTAGGTAGTGTGTTAGGATTGCGTTTATTTTTTATTGTGAACTTATCGTATGCTTGGCAAACTAGCTCCGGTCCTTCTTCTTGTGGTATACCTGTGTACAAGTTTGGTACGTTCATTGATGCTAGAATCCTATCTTTACTTATCTTAGTTCTCTCAATAAAATTGATAAAATCATTTATATAGAGAAGAGAAACTGACCCTTAACCCACACTGCTTGCCGATTTTTTCTGATCGAAATTCTAAACCAAGGAGAAACAAACATTAAAGAAAGATCGACTTTGCGGACTCCTGTCGTGTGACCTTCGAATCTGTAACGCGTCACGCCTTTTGAAAATTAGAAATTGATGTAAAAAAGGGGTTTGCATCAGTCTCGAAACTAAATTTAGGGTAAAGCTTCTTCCTACTATTAACTTACAGTTTGTTCTACAGGACAGCAAAAATACCAACGAATTGAGCATCCATTTTTGTTTTTTCCATGTAGCGTGACGTGAAGTAAAGAACTTTCGGGAAAATTCAGCCTAAATAATGGTAAACGCTTACATAAATTAATAACGTTGTCCACTTAAAATATTTTAAAGAGATCTTTAAGTAATCATGGATAACAATCGCAGAAGGTCGGAATAAAGTGATATTCTTCGCTGAACATCTGCCAGGAAATATCTCTTTCGGACTTTGAGAGACCAGTTACTCCAATTTGCCTGTAGATACGAATCTTAACCAAACTGCATATTGATGAAGTGCACCTAATCCCAGTATATTTTTTTCGCTTAAATAAATGGTAGCACCTGTTCGAAACGCACTGCGCGTTTTTCAACTAAATCTTGTCTTTTTTATAGTAGCCTTTTCCATGCGTTCAGTTAGTCAGGGCACAGCGCAGAAAACAGCGCGCCGAAAAAATAAAAAAAAGCGCGCGAGAGGAAGCGCGAGAACGCTGTTGCAAGTTCGTTGTTTGAAGTCGTAGGTAGTTTGTAGTCTAATCAGAACGCAGGATTTTCGGAACAGCAACAAGGATTATTTATTCCACACGAACGCAGTAATCTCCACACAAGACTTCACAACAAGCACACGCTAGGCTTGTATACTATACTTCGACTTCCGTCACTCTTGTATAAACAGGCCTCTGCCAGTATCCACGTAACCTCTCTGTTACACTTCAACAAACACGACCTCTGTCGACACTTTACACGCGACCTTCGTCACACTTCAATAAACACTACTGACTCACGAGATATTCTCTCAAAACACTCCTGGGAAAAACCACTTAAGAACTACACCGATTCGCTTATATACTTTACAGCATAAGGTTCTAGAACTTTCCGGCTCTACTAAATAAAGTAACAATACAACATAAAACTATTTACAGCATCATATGTAAACGGCTAAAAAAGAATTGCTGAATCACCGTGATTCGATACTAATTAAATATGCAAGAAAATTCTAGACTAAATTAGCATATACACGAACCTTCCATGTCACGCAATAATTTTTTCGTAAACACAAACGCCCTGTGGGCAAACTTAACAAAAGGTCATTCCCGCCCACTTATAGACCGTCCTACAGAGACCCGTAACATGGTCGCCGGCTTGTTGTTTTCAGTTGTCAGCCTTTCTTTGAAACATGCCTCACGGAATATTCAAACTTTGTCCCTCAAACTGAAAGCCAACACTAGTACTTGGAGAAAAACACATTCTGCAATAGCAATGAGCCTAAACAAAACATAAACATCACATGGCAAATCATAGAGATGTCAAACTCTGCAAAGCAAAAGGTCAATATACCGAAAACAGAACGGTAAATGTACGGATGTAACGAACCGTATTTACTGATCTTTACACACAATCTCGCACTTTCCAGTTTCTTCTCGGCTTCTTTGTCGATACCCATTGCCGTTGATGCGACTCCCATTGTGTTCAACTGTTCAGCTTGGTCTTTTGTTATGGTCTCAAGAGCTAGACAAGCCACCATGATCGTGAAGACGGCGCCGGACTTCTCCATTCATCAGAGCTCGTGGAAAGAGTTGAATGATAAAAACTCTTTCAAAAACCGGTGGGAAGGATTGCAAAGGAATCTTTCATTGACCATAGTTTTATGCAATCCTTCTGTTCTTCGCGAAAGGCACTTCATTCGGGGAAATCTGTTAGCTTGTTGTTTATAACAGATTTGAACACCGCGTTACCCGTTGAAAGGTCTCTGACCGCTGTTCATATCGTATATCTCATCTGCGTCAGTAATGCTCGCGTGTTGACAAAAATCTATCAAAATTGAACCAATCAGAGGTAGACCAGATCCTGGTGTACCGGAACGACCCTTCTGTTAAGTTTGCCCACAGGCGTTCTTCGCTTCCTCTTGCCGCGTTTTTTTATTACCTTTTCGCGTGCTGCTTTGTAACGCTGCGCCTGAGTAACTGAACGCCTGGAAGAGGCTAGTTTTATAGGCTGTAAAAGTTACGAAATCTAGCCATCAAATGTTTCACGACTGAGCTAGTAAAGAGCATGGGTCTATTCCTGGTTTGACGTCACAAACTTCTTTGTATGCATGTTTACAAAGGCTTACTGCGATGCAAATCCGTCTGTGATGTCAAACCAGGAATAGACCCATGCCCGTTACTAGCTCGGTCGTGGAACAAATTATGGCTAGATTTCGTAACTTTTACAGCCTATAAAAAAAGGCAAGATTTAGTTTAAAAAGGCGCAGTGGCGTTTCGAAAGATTTATTTAAGCGAAAAACAAACTATTCTGGGTTAGGTGCACTTTAATGTGTAAAAAAAGACTTCACGAAAAAACGTTTTTCCTTGTCGGGACATATAGTGGACGGCCCTATTGGGAAAAACAAACATTCGGAAGAAAATAGTTAAAATCTGAGGTAGCAGTTCATTCAACGATTACTACGGCTCGTGGTTGTAAACCGGAGAAATTAACTCAGTGCGAAAAACCTCTAGCTATGCTCTCAGTCAACTAAGTATGCGGGAACCAAAATTTCAATAACATGAAAGATAAGAGTTTTCTGAAATTTGTGGGGAAGTAAGTTTAGGGCTCACCTATAATTTGACACAACATTTGCAGCCATTTTACAGCCGTTTAAGAGGCAAAATAAATGTGGATACTATTTACATCTCGAAAAAAAAAAATTGATCGCATACCTCGGCAAAGGTAATGGTTGTTAAATCTATTTGGGTCGCTTTTAATGGCCTTTGAAAAGATGAAAGGCTTCATCGTTTGGTCTCTGGCCACAGTTTTCTTTGATTGAAGACGCTTGAGTGGTCTGAACAACAATACAATCAATATTAACAAAAAAAAAAAAAAAAAAAAAAATTTGAAAATAGAATTGTAATCTGTTCTTTTAGTACATGCTTTTGCGTCTTAATATCTGAGTTCATAGACGGCAGTACGCGCAAAACAGAACCCACTGTGTAAACCAATTTACCACAGATATAAAAGGATAAAACCTGTTATCTGGCCGGCGGTGAGCTCCTTATACTGCACGAAACAAAACTGTGAACCTCGGCGGGCTCGAAAGCTGCGTTTTCAAGACCTGGGTGGCCGGTTTATTCCCCCATAACGACCTAACAGCCTAGCAAGATATCAGATTTTATCCTTTGGGGAAAAACTTATTATGTTTATCTTTTCGTATTATACTTTTTAAAAACATAGATAGGACCCTGCGCGCCGCTCTGAATTGGTCAAAAAAAAACCCATGTTTTATCAGAGTTATAAAAACATAGGAAAAAATCGTCCGTTTTATAATATTTGAAAGCAAATGGAGAAGGCCCAAGTCGTGTATTACCCTGTGGTAAAACAACCTCCCGGATATCATTTAATGAAACCACCTCGCGAAGTGTAAGAAAACACTCCTCTTCTGGCTCGTTGTTTCTACATTTTCCGCTCGTAGTTTTCCCAAATAACCCTCGTGCTGTTTATTCACAGTGTACATTACACAGCTTAAGGCTCCTTTATTTGTTATTAAAATAAATTCAGTAAAATTAGCAAAGAAAGTGTGGTGAGATGGCCCAGGTAATACAAAACTTAATATTTCTGACCAGTAAAAAATCAAAGGCTAGTTTTTGTAGGCGAATTCGGCAGGTGGCAGTATAGATTGATTTGACCTCAGGGTACAGTCAGCAGGAAACTCAAGTTGCAATTTCGCCTTAATTGAGCGAAGGATTAACCTTCGGAAAAACGGGGCTGGTTTTCTGATCTAGCTTAACAGGCAGGCATGTTTTTTATCTAGTATGTAAGATAATTAATATTGGGGAGAGAGCAACTTTGCACCATTGATATCATCAAGTAAACAAAAGCAACACTGATAAAAATTCGAATTCAAACTCTCTGTTGTTACCCGAAATGAGTTTGCACACGTTTTTCCCTTATTGTGTTTCGATCCACTTGTCACTCGAAGTAACAAGTCATAGCGCCACGACTGTACAACGGAGAGAGGAGCTTGATAGAACCCCTCCTATGGGTTTTTGCTATCACAATTTACTGTGAAAGCATTGTGCTTCTTGTAAATACCTGAAGCTACCACACCCAAAAGCTATAGGGCTTCTTGAAGCCGTATAATATACCTGGGCGGGATTTTAACGTCACAGCTTTTCATAATTTATCACCCATAAATACTTTCACTATAATCCCTGTGCAGCTGGAAAAGAAAACAAATACATTATGTTATGAAGGATACTGCCAATCCCTTCTCACACCACGATATGGCGTCTTCAGAACACTGCAGCTGAATACAAGCCCTTGCTCCTACAATAAATTATGTAATACCAGGTAAATAAATATTACCTACGATGCACAGGTCAAAACATCCAAAACCTGATTTATTCTTGTAACAATCCATATTCGTAATTTGGCATTGGACCGGAAATGGCTTGCAATGGAAGCTCATACGGGGGAATATCATTAAAAAGATACTGAATGTCATTTGCATTTAAAGGGTTCTATACGACGGCTTTCACCTTCATGTTATAAATCAGTTGAGTCAAGGGGTTTACCTGTTTGTATGGCTTTGATCAAAGTTGGTTTCAACTTGACGGCAGTTGTTGCATCATTCAGGGCCTGTTGAAAATTCCCTGATTTACAGAAAAAACAAACAAACAAAAAAAACTTTCGTTTATGTACAGAGGGAGAAGAAGTAGCAAAATAAGGCAACGAAAGCTCACGTGGTTTCTAGAGATATACAAAGAGCGTGCTTTCTTTCAATGTCCAGACTCCTTTCAATTTAGGAGTACGTAAAAGATCTCGGGCACGTTTCTGAAAAGCTCCGGAAAATTTTCAACTGTTTTTTAAATGAAAGCCGTGAAAGTCAAATGTAAAATTTGAAAAACAAAACAGACAAAAACCCAATTTTCAATTTCCATTCAATTTCAATTGTTTATCTTCTATTAGCCCCTTGTTTAAGAAAAATTTTCACTGACGACTACTATTCATCCATGTATTTTCCTCGGACGGGCACAAGAATTTACTGATCAAAATTTTCAACCGCTGTGGAGCGCTTAGGTGTTTCGTATTTTCCGTTGTATCCTCGTCAGATGATATTAAATCAGTGCATGTATGAACAATTTTATATGTCAACTTTTGACTTATAAAGAAGAAATCTTCTAAAGAGGAAACCTCGAATCTTGAAACCTCTGCCGCCCGCTTGACGTTTACCGTACCTTAGTTTACCGCAGTTTTCAGCCTAAAAAAATACTTTTCTTGCGCTCTTCTAACTAAAATCGACATGGGACGATAAATTCTTTTCATTTTATCTAAAAAAAACTGTAGGAGAAAGCTGCCTTTGATGAGCTACTTCTGCTGAGCGGGCACTATCGTCTAATAGTCCCCATAAGGCATTCTATTTAACAATTGGATTATGAGCTCGAGATTTCTATTTAAACAATAGAGTGTTTCTGTCGAGGAAACTATCGGCTGATAGTTGCCCCGCGGAAATTTGATGTTCTTAAGAGCTTCTGCCTGAGAGACCGGGGCAGACTTGAAAATGAGGGTCGGCCGATCTTGCTCAAAATTGGTACACAATCTTGTTATGTGGACTTATGTAATATGCCAAAGTTTCAGCTTCAATGAACTTTTTTTCAGCAGAGTTCTGGATATCAGCCCCTCAGGGGTCCCCAGAGGCTGATTTTCAGTGCAATTTTGGCCACTTTTCAATCTCTCTTTTAGCAACGTACAATTAATTTTAGACAAAAATAAAACTGTCTTTGTAATGCCCTATTCTTAGCCTTTCATGGGTAAACAAATCAGCTCATGGGAATTTTTCGTTAGCCAGTGGCTGTTATGTCAACTTGGACCTGTTTGAAGCATATGGAAGCAACCGGAAATGGCGTGTTTTTCAGACCTTTTATTTTCCATGCCCATGTTTTATAACGGGAAGTCTTAATATCCCTGCAAAGTTCAGCCCTTGGTTTAGTAATATCAAGAAAAAATACTAAGGTTGAGGCTTTTTACCAAGAAAATCTTAAAATCTTACAAGAAGATGACTAACCTGGCCACTTCCGGTTAAAGTTTCAACAAAGCGTGGCGGTAAAAATCAGCTGTTTAATTTCGATTAATACCTTTCTTCTTCTAAGTTATGATTTTAGAGACTCTGAAGCTAGATTTAACCGAAAAGACTGGCCTTTACTTAGCAAATTTTTATGTGTTTTTTGGAACCGATCAGATTTTGGTCCGGTAACGGTACGGTTATAAATTACGTGGAATTAGTCTTGAATTATACGGACAATTGAGCGGCTGTGATCAAGGTTATATTGTATACCCAACAACCCATCTCTTGCCGGTTAATAACAATCTATCACCGATCTTTTTTGGTCTAAACTGCAATATCAAGTTAAGGTTGAGGCTTTTTTTAGCAAGAAAAATCTTACAAGAAGATGACTGACCTGGCCACTTCCGGTTAAAGTTTCAACAAAGCGTAGCGGTAAAAATCAGCTGTTTAATTTCGATTAATACCTTTCTTCTTCTAAGTTATGATTTTAGAGACTCTGAAGCTAGATGTAACCGAAGAGACTTGCCATTAATTAGCAAATTTTATGTGTTTTTTTTGGAACCGATCAGATTTTGGTCTGGTAACGGTACGGTTTTAAATTACGTGGAAGTAGTCTTGAAAATTATAGGGGTAATGGAGCGGCTGTGAACACGGATATAATGTATACCTAACAACCCATCTCTTGCCGGTTAATAACAAAAATAAATAATAAATAACAAGCCTGTGGCTCCAAGTAATGAAGCACTAATTAAATCAGGAAATAAGTCAAGCTTTGTAGTCCCATTTCGTATTACAATCCACCTATTTGGAACTTTCTTTCCAAAGGAAAACAGCTTAGCAGTCATTCTAAATGTAATCACAACATCTGTCGTGAGACTGCTTGAAAATCGCTTTGATTCTTTAGATTTCAAATACATGCAATTGTGCTTAATTGCAGTCTCACTTTTCCAGTCTATAAGCAAAAAGTGTCTGGATAAATTCTCTTACTATAAATGCTTACCTGGCTTCAGGTTTAGAGGCATGCCCCTTTCCTATAATGTCTTGAAAGTGAAGCAACATTAAAAACCTTAGTTCAGCGATAATTATGAATTGGTGATAGACCCTTTGCATAAATGGCGCCTAAATTTGAATAACGATACTTGGTACATCCTTAGCCTCACATTCATGTGAAAATTCCTTTGTCTTGAAACATGAATATGAGGCTAAGGATGTATCAAGTATTGTTATTCAAATTTAGGCGCCATTTATGCAAACGGTCTCTGAGTGCATCTTTGCGGCGAGTAATGCAAATTCAGGTCGATTCTTGCGTTCGTGACGGGGTCGCGATATGCCAACTTGTCTGTAGTTTGCTGGCTTTGATTGACTTGGAATTCAGTTTTTCTCGTCTAGATTCTGCTCCTTGATACTTCTGAGAATGATTGGTATAGAACTTTTATGAGAACCTGAAGAACTATCGACCTCTTTCATAAATGGCTGCCAATTTAAAATTCTTTTGTATTGATTTAAATTAGCCTTACTAACCTCATTTCAGAGTAAAATTTCTTTTGAATTATCAAAGTCAAAATGAGGTCAGTAAGGCTAATTTTAATACTGGCAAAAGAATTTATAATTGGCAGCCATTTATGAAAGTGGTCTATAAATGGATGTTATGTACAAAATATTTATTTATACCCAGTCCCCCTGTACAAACGGCCTACGAATTATTATTGGGGATGTCTAAGATGGTCCGTTTTCCCCGCCAAGTTGCTGAATGTCCGACTAAATTGCTAGAAAATGTCTTACTAGACACTTTCCCTTTCTCTATTCCTTTATTGCTTTCTTAGTCAACGCAGTTCCATGTGTATACTGTACTACCAAAGATTGGAAAGGGGAGGAGTGGATTTTCCTTCACTGCTTTGATAACTGGGGAAATACAATATTTCAGCTTTCTTGGAGTACTTATGAACTTGAACTTTTTTGGCATCCCAGCTGTAGAATTGCTGGTTTACTCCGATTTCCGTAGTGAGAAGCGATAATCCTCAGGACGACCAGTATGCTTGCTGTAGGTGATATGGTAAAGTCGTCACCAGGCCCAGTGTCTCATACCTGCCGGAGATTAAATTGGTTATTGCTCTTCCTCCCAGGATGATAATTACCGGCTCACATTTATACATCTGGGCGGAGAGAGGGATTGTGAAAGAAAATTGCCTTTCCCAAGACGACTGGCGACGCCGAAGTATTTAGGAGTGCTCCATCCGGGGTCTATCCAGCTAATCATTCGGCCGCGACTGTGCTATGCGCTAGGTAGTTGCTTTTGCATAGAATTCGAATACGCCGCTTATTACATTACATGTTTACCTCAATCTGTCGTAAACTGATAAAACGCAACAGGGAAAAAAATGTACGGCCAGCACTGCATGACATCCTGTCGGTTGATTTGTTATTTAAAAAATGAGTA
>JAHPZR010027309.1:0-10000 GCA_019787425.1 Platygyra sinensis
AATAATTCTAAGGGTCCAAAGTAAAACCAGTTTTCCAGCATACCCATTAGGCAAGCTGCAACTAGACTTAAGTAGCGTGACAAGCATTTGTGCTCTCCTAAGAACAAATTTCCTGCTAGCATTATCTATGGATTAATTAATTAAAAATCAAAATGACAAAAAACAGAATTTGATCTCAAATTTGCATCAAAAAGAACTTTACTTTACTATTGGAATATACACAGGTTTTGCTTTGTCGGTATGTTTGCTCCAGTTCAGAAGGTTTTCTTTGTATGCTGGTTCTGGAAATAAGAGTTATGTAGTCATCAGAAATTGTTTGATTCAATTTGTTAAAATATCCCAGCCAATATTACATGTACATTACGATCTTGAGATCCCAGAAAGTATTTGTGCGTACACCACAGGTGGTATCTTGTAATTCTGAGGCAGGGGTGGGGTTTCTTTGAATGGAATTCTGAAGGCATTGAGGAGTTTGTGGTATTGGCAATACTCAATGAGTAATTTGCACTTTAAAACCTAATCTTGGATTTTTCTCAAGAAATGTGCCCTTAAATTTCCCTGTAGATTCCCACTTAAATGTGCACTTATTGAAAAAAGAAAAATACAGTCAACTCTCTCATAGCAACCACTTCTTGTAAACAACCATCTCCCGTAAGCGAACACTTTGTAAATGATCATTTTGTTTCTCAGTCTAATACTGTTCCAAGAGCTCTCTCATAAGCGACCACTACTCAAATTCCTTAAGCCACCATTTATGCAATTGGGCTTGTTTTGTTGATTTTTCCCAAAAGTGACCACTTTGTCTTGCATCAAGGGTGGTCTCTTAGGAGAGACTTGAGTGTAATCTTTGAATCAACAAGATCATAGTGTCATCTTGTTACATGACACTGAAAATGGCAAATAAAAATTCTGATGAGACCTCCAAACAATTTTTCTCCCTGAATGGAAGGAATAATTAACTAATTACACTTGGTAGATATGTCTGATTAGATTGCACAAAGGCACTTCCTGGCCAGAGTCAAATGTTCCTCAACCCACAGATGTGACTTCAAATCAACTTCCATAATTAAATAGACTGGATTACAGATCTTGTCAAATCCTGACCTTTTTCTGTGCACACATCCTCTACCCTTAGTAGGATTTATATATTGTTAGTGCATAAATGAATTGGTAGCAAAATAAAAATAATTTAAAGGACACTGGATTGTAAATATAATACATGTATACAGAGAAGATAGTTTCAGGTTTCAATAGCTATACCCCTGTAATGTATACACCTGCAATGCTTAAACATTGTACTGTACATATATGAGGGCTTGATCAGTGAACATGTAGTGCTACAATGTAATTGTATAGTACCCTGAAATTAAATGTAAAGAAGTTAAGTACAATGTAGTCAAACATTCCTTTCTCCTTTTATATGTAACAAAGGGCGTGTTCGTTTGGGATATATTCCGGAATATATTCGGGCTATTCTGCTCCTGGGAGCAGAATAGCCAGAATGGAAATCCTGGTATTCCGGAATAGAATAGCTCCCAAACAAACGCTTACTTGCATTATTCCAATTATTCTTATTCCGGATTAATCCCAAACGAACGCGCCCTAAGTTAATTTAACAAAAGAGTTATGATAGATTAAATTGTTTGGTTTTTGTATAATTTCCAGGAGACTGTGTTAATTTGGATCTTGGAATGGAAAGTGGATCAATTCCAGACAGTGATCTAACAGCTTCATCTGAAAAAAATGCCAACACAGCAGCCAAGAATGGTCGACTGAACTCAGGATCATCATGGTGTGCAGCAACAAGTGACAGTAATCCATATCTACAGATTGATCTACAAACACTTCATATCATCTGTGCTGTGTCCACTCAAGGGAATTCTCAAGCAGATCAGTGGGTGAAGACCTACAAACTTAACTTTTCCACAGATGGGTCAACATGGACAGATTACAAAGAAGGTGGACAAGTTAAGGTAAGAAGTTATTATAATATATTGTATACTGTATAGAAAGCAAAGCAATGTTTTTTTTATGCTATGAGAGGATGTCCATGGGTATTGATTTAGTGATGGAGGGACCCTAAAGTTCTTGTAGAGGTTGTAGAACATCCCCCTGTAAATTTCTGAAATCCAGACAAGCCCAGACAGCGTTTTTATACATTTTGGAAGACCTCATGGAAGCAAAATGTAATTCCAGTTCTAGCCTTGTTTCACCTGCACATGTATGTCACATACACAGCACAAAACATTTCCAACATGATAAGCGCTGATATGCCTTGAACTTCACAACTGTAAGAAAATTGTTGGATATCAGAAACAGGCAAGTTCACCCATAAAATCAAGGATACATCAAGGATTAACTTAACAGTAACAGGCAGGGCTCAACTTTAGAAAAAAAACCTTGGGGCCAGCTGGCTCCTAAGTTTGTAGATTTGGTCACCAGCACAATTTTTTTGGTCACCAAAAATTCCCGTAGTACAAACTATCAACTACGCTGCATGCTGCAATTCCATGTGCGTGTGTGTGAAGCTATAATTTCAATTTGAAACCGGTGGTAATTGGAAGAGTTCAAAATGACTTGCAAGCTTGTATTTAAAAGGGAACCAGGAGAAGATTTTGTGAAAAGTTGAATAAGTGAAAAGTGACGTCAGCTGTGGCTATTACACTGGAAATCAGCCTTGTATTCAATCCTTTTGGAAGCTTTTTATCTCTTCCTTGTATTTTCTGCACCAAGCAAACCAAAATGTAATAGTGAAGAATAGTTCCCAAAATATACTGTCGGCCAACTGTCGGCCAACTGTCGGCCGACAGTCGGCCAACAGTCGACCAACAGTCGGCCGACAGACGGCCAACAATCGGCCGACTGTCGGCCGACAGACGGCCCACAGTTTGCGTTATGTTTGAGGCCAAAGTGTTGGTCGACTGTCGGCCGACAGTCGGGTGACCTGTTGGCAACCTGTCGGTAATGTGTCGGTAACCTGTCGGTGGGGCAAACAAATATGATCGTAAACATTTACTTGTCTTTTGCTTCTAAACTACATAAAAATTACTTTTAGCTTTGCGTATTTGTTGCCCCAAAATGGTTAAATCCGAAGCCTATTTTGTGTAAAAACAAAGATATGAGAAATGGGTACTAAATTTACCACTACATTTTGGTATGTGCAGTCAGGAGTGGGAGTAAAAAAGCCTATTTTACAGTTCAAAGAGGATCAAGGAGAGAGATCCGGTACGATCGACAGATTTCAATTTACTTTTTTCAACCGGAAAAGTTTTTTTTACTCTTTTTTTAGTCGATTTGTGCTCTACTTAACAGCGTCGGCCGACTGTCGGTGATGTGTCGGTAACCTGTTGGCCGACAGTTGGCCGACAGTTGGCCGACAGTTGGCCGACAGGTTACCGACAGCCGAATATGGGAGCTATTGTTCACTATTGCCCCCGTAAGTTGTAGCGAACAAAATAAAAAACTTTTCAACGCTGAAATACGCCTTCCTTATTCAAATTGGTTTGATCATTGTTCTTTCTTTTTGCCATTCGTTGAAGCAATTCAACACCTCTTGATGAGGGGTGTATGTAAAAAGCAGAACCCACCTGGAACCTGCCAGAACCACCCGGAACCTAACCGGAACCACCCAGAACCCCACGGAACCTTCACGGAACACCCCGGAAACTTGACAGAAAACCAGAATAATAAAAATCAAATAAAAATGAGGAGGTTTAACATCAAAAAGAACAGGAAGGCACCTGACTAACAGAGTGTTTGTCATACCAAAGGTCAGAGTGCAAAGATAAGTATTTTGACTCGAGACCACGTGCGTTGTGAAAGTCAGTGAGAGAGCTTCCACTTTTTTCTTATACGACCATGAGTGAGGTGAAAGAGGCTATCATCATAGAAGATGAATCTGAAGGTGACGATATTGAAGAACTACATACATTGTTTGTATCAGTGCGTTTTCATCAAAACCAAGGAAAGTTGTCCTATTGCCAGGTAACATTTCCTTCTACAGAAATTTGACTGTTTCCTGAGATCCATAAGATTTAAAGCTGATCACTTTCCTAAAAATCTGCTCTTGTGTGTGGAGGGTTGTCCAATACTCACAAACAGACTCCAATGGAATGGGATTCAATCGATTGGTATTACATTGGCAAAATGCATGTCATTATGGGGACTTAAAATATTTCTGTGCATTTTACTTGTCCACTGGTGTGCTTGGCACGATTGGTACCAATGGAATATCATTTATTCCATTGGTATCCCATTGGTGAAATGCATCTCATTGTGGGGACTTAGAATATTTCCGTCGGCTTCAGGCTGAGTGGGGTGCATTCTACATGTCCATTGGTACGATTGGTACGATTGGTACCAATGGAATAACATTTATTCCATTTGTATTCTATTGGAGAATTATATCTCATTACGGGGACTTAGAATATTTCTGTTGCCTTCAGGCTGTGTGGGGTGCATCTACATGTACTTGTCCATTGGTCCTATTGGTAGGATTAGTACCAATGGAATATCAGTTAATCCATTGGTATTCTATTGGTGAATTGCGCTTAGAATATTTCCGTCAGCTTCAGACTGAGTGGAGGTGAATTCTACTTGTCCATTGGTACGATTGGTACAATTGGTACCAATGGAATAACATTTATTCCGTTGGTATTCTATTGGTGAAATGCAGCTCATTACAGTGACTTAAAATATTTTGTTTGCTTTCAGGCTGTGTGGGGGTGCATTCTTCTTGTCCATTGGTCCGATTGGTACGATTAGTACCAATGGAATATCAGTTAATCCATTGGTATTCTATTGGTGAAATGCATCTCATTATGGGGACTTAGAATATTTCCGTCGGCTTCAGGCTGAGTGGGGGTGAATTCTACTTGTCCATTGGTATGATTGGTACCAATGGAATACCATTTATTCCAGTGGTATTCTACTGGTGAAATGCTTCTCATTACAGGGACTTAGGTAAATATTTCCTTTGCTAGGTTGTGTGGGGGTGCATTCTACTTGTCCATTGGTCTGATTGGTATGATTGGCACCAATGGAGTAACATCTATTCGAATGACATTCTATTGGTGAAATGCATCTCATTATGGGTGACTTAGAATATTTCCTATGGCTTCAGGCTGAGTGGGGGTGCATTCTACTTGTCCATTTTTTTAGGCTCGCAAGCTTTAAGAAAGACTAAACATTGTGTTTAGCCTGCGTATCTTTGGGTTCGCATGCTTTAAAGAATGAAAAATTTAGATTGTACTTAGTGTGTGTTTAAGCTCGGAAGCTTTAAGAACGAAGAATTAAGATTGTATTTAGCATTTGTTTGGGCTCTCAGGCTTTAAGAACGAAGAATTTATATTGTATTTAGGGTATGTTTGGGCTCGCACGCTTTAAGAGCGAGGAATAAACATTTTATTAAGTGTTTGTTTTGTTTGGGCTCACAAACTTTAAGAACGAAGAATATACATTGTATTTAGCGTTTGTTTGGGCTTGCACGCTTTAAGAACGAAGAATATACATTGTATTTATCGTGTGTTTGGGCCTACATGCTTTAAGAACGAAGAATAATTTTTATTCATTATATTTAGTGTGTGTTTAGGCTCGCATGCATATACATTGTATTTAGTGTGTGTTTGGGCTTGCATGCTTTAAGAACAAAGTACATTGTATTAAGTGTTTGTTTGAGCTCGCAAGCTTTAAGAATGAAGAATATACACTAATACATTGTATTTAAGGTTTGTTAAACCGCGGAGCCGTAGGCTGGGCAGTTTCTTGCTCTACCTTCGGTTTTTTTTTTTTAGTTTTGTCGGTTACAAATCCCAAACCTCCACGGATGATGTCATCATCAGCCAATTACAGACCATTTCTCAGCTCTTTTCTTCATACCTCCCCTCAGGAGAGTTTTGCCTAGTTAGCGAATTAAATTAATAAACTTGCGGTTAGTTGGGGAGGGTTTTTTTGGTCAAAATTGGGCCAAAATCCCTCGGAGATGCACGTCAAGGCATTTGCAAGGACAAAGAATGTAACTTAGGACCAGTTGCTGGCTACTAAGGCTGAAATTATCCAGAGTTAAGCTGTATTTTCGTTTTGCTTGCATGTTAACTTTCGAAGGGAATATTCAATGCGCTAAAGAAGGTATTACGTCTGTCGTCAGCCATGGACTCCGCTGTTGGTGCTAAATAAGATCGTGTTTACTGGAATGCCCTTACGGTGATAAATAAGATCGTGTTTACTTCGCCAGAAGTAATGGTGGAGTTTTCTGGGAAAAAAAATAAAACTTTGGCTTTGAACAGTGCAAATATTTATATTCGTTTGAAAGGTCAATTGTGAGACCTTTTCTCCTTCGCGCGAGCTAGGAAACAAAGTCTCCGATTACAAATCACGCAACCACGCTATGCAAAGAATGTGAAAATCTCTTACAACCCAGGCACTGAGCCAACTTTGAATCACGCAATCTCTATTGTTTCCAATCTTTTAAATTGTTTCCGGGTAATGTTTTCTCGCAAAATGTTGTTGCTAAATATTACGTAATATTTTTGTGAGCGCAAAAGAGTTTAAAAAGCGCGGTTTAAATTTTTTTAAAAATTCTTGTTTTGTTTGGGCTCACAAGCTTTAAGAACGAGGAATCAGGGCTCAAAGTGAACGACGAGCTGGTCGCATATGCAACTAGATTTTTGGCTGTGCGCCTAAAAAATCATGTGTGGTCGCACCACCGCACCTTTAAAGCCTACTGCAATTTCCCAGGGGATTCTCCAAACTCAAACTTTTACTTCCCACGTTCTGTGTTGTAAACAACTCCGCTGACACATGCAAATGAAGGAATAAAGCACGTGCTTCATAGTGTGGTCATAGTGCTAGGCGCTCCTAGCGGAAAGCCTGGAGACTGGGGATGAGATTAAATTTACTTACATTGTATTTAGCGTTTGTTTTGGCTCGTACGCTTTAAGAACGAAGAATAAACATTGTATTTAGCGTTTTGTTTGATGGGCTAACACGCTTTAAGAACGAAGAATATACATTGTATTTAGCATGTGTTTGGGATCGTACATTTCAAGAACGAAAAATATACATTGTATTTAGTGTTTGTTTGGGCTCGCACGCTTTTAGAAGAAAGAATATACATTGTATGTAGGGTGTTTGGATTCGCGCATTTTAAGAACGAAGTACATTGTATTTAGTGTTTGTTTGGGCTCGCGTGCTTTAAGAACGAAGAATATACGTTGTATTTAGCCTTTTGTTTGGGCCAGCACACTTTAAGAACAAAGAATAACATTGCATTTAGTGCTTTTGGACTCGCATTCCTTACGCAGTTTACAAATGGAGCACCGATTGGCTGCCAATGGTATCAATCAACGAATAGTTTACACGCGGCTCTCAGGTGTTAATATATGCAGTTTACAAACGGAACACCGATCGGCTGCCTCCTTTTCCATTGGCACGGTGCCATTGGTTCCAATGGTACTAATGAGATGCAGTTTACAAATGGTATACCAATGGACTGAGGAGATTTCCATTTGTACCAATGGTGCAAATCGTAAGGCTTCTTTAACGAATGGTGATTTTTACCAATGGTACCATTGGTGAGGTTTTTCTTGACGATTGGTATCTGTTTGTGTGTATTGGACATGTGTGGAGGCAAATTTACGCGGTTTATTTCAACACTGCTGTAAAGACCGAACAGAAAGATCATGACGAGCTAATCAAAATCCTTTCCTCGCTGGAAACAAGTCTAGAAAAGAAAAGGTTCATTAGCTTTCATTTAGGCGTAGCAAAACAACTAGAACTCAGTAAACCAAGTCACTCGGGAACTTTTTTTCCAAGGTAGGTTGTTTCAATCAAATAATGGTAAAACTCCCATATGTTTACATATGAGACGAGGCCGGTTGAACTGGGTCAGGTTGTGTATGTGCATATTGCACTAAAACCCGAAACACTGAAACGAAATGACTGAAACAAGCGAAACCACTGAAAATTCCACCTTTTTCTCTCTGTCTTTGTGCTCGTTGTGCTGGTTCTCATCCATCTTTACAGGCCCGGCGTGAATTTGTGATGTCACACTGTGATAATAGCTTGTCATGATCTTTCCATTCAGTCTTTACAGCTGTATCGAGATGAAATGAAACCGCGTAAATTTGTGAGCAGATTTTTAGGAAAGTGATCAGCTTTTACTCTTACGGATCTTAGGAAAGAGTCAAATTTCTGTAGAAGGCACTGTTGTTACCTGGCAATAGGACAAGTTTCCTCGGTTTTGATGAAAATGGACTGATATAGTTCTTCAGTATCATCACCTTCAGATTCATCTTCTATTCATTCTTCTTTCACCTCACTCATGGTCGTATAAGAAAAATGTGGAAGCTTTCTCACTGACTTGCACAACGCGCGTAGTTTCGAGTCAAAATAATTGTCTTTGCACTCTGACCTTTGGCATGACAAGCACTTCGTTAGTCAGGTGCCTTCCTGTTCTTTTTGATGTTAAACCTCATTTTTATTTGATTTTTATTATTTTGGTTTTCTGTCAAGTTTCCGGGGTGTTCCGGGAAGGTTCTGTGGGGTTAGGGGTGGTTCTGGCAGGTTCTGAGTGGGTTCCGTGTTTTACATGCACCCTCTTGATGAGTTGCGCCAGGTGAGAAATTTCAAAGCGTGGCGACATGCTAAATACTGTAAATGCTGAATTCAGTCGCAAGCGGGAATAAAGGCAAATGTTGAAAGTCAAAAGCGGGCTATTTTTGTTAAAGCTTGAGATACATTGCATTATTGGAAGAAAAGTTAAATGACTCTAACCGGTTTTTTGAAAACCTAAAAAATTGTTTAACTGGAGAGAATGTAAATTTTTTTGTGTTTCAGCGAGACAGGGAGAAATCCAGTAGCTTAAAAAAGCAAACAAAATGCTAATGCCCGTGAAGAGGTTTGCGTTTCGGCTGTTTACGATCTACCATCAATGTATTTTATTTCTTTCGCATGCTCTGTAGGAACTACAAAATATTGCCAATGAAAAAGAAAACTATAATTTTATTCATGAGAAAGCTGCGACAAATATACAGCCAGTACGTGCATTCAGTTTCTTTTCGATAATAATGCGAGCTTTCGTAAATTAAATTGACTTCCTATTCTTTTCCTACAACATGCCGCTGTTAAATTGTAAAATGAAAACGAATGTTACATGTATTTCCTAATGGTAAAGAATTTTTCTTTTTGCAAAAATCTCATATTAGGAACAAATGTAGCTTGCGGAATACTTTCAACCAAACATGTATATAACTGATTTCACAATAGTAATTATAGTAATGGCGGTTTAAATGGCTTTGTACATGAAACTGATAAGAAATTACATTGTCTGTGTATTCCTCGTGTTTATTAACATTCATTCATTTCGTCATGGATCTTAGGAAATGAAAAAACAAAAAATAATAACTTGAAATTGCGGTGGCCAAACTGGCGACCAGACGTGAAAAGTTAGTCGCTAGCAAACCAAATCCAGTCGCATTAGTGACCCCACAGGTCACAACGTTGAGCTCTGACAGGTGTTAAGATTTATGGCCCATAATGACAGTACTGTTGATGTCCATAATGCATACAGGTCCAATACACCTGATCCATAATGGGTCGCCAAAAGGTGTGATGGTTCATGACGGATCACGGTGACCCGCAAACAACACAAATAAACAGGCGAAAGAAGTGTAACAATGTTCCTCATTCTAAAATAATGACACCACAAACAATCGTATAAGTGCAGTGATCCATCTAGAAATTGGCAGTAGTGAGTCCAGCGACTCACACAGCCAAAAACCTGTGAGTCCCATACAGCATTTTAGCTCATTTTCTGTGCAGAATGCATTGCTTGCATTCCTGGAACGTCTGTAGCTTTGTAACCAGGCAATTTCAAACTAGTTTCCAGGCTCTTGGGTCAAAGGCCTGGAGGTTAAAAATTCATTAAAAATGAACTGGCATGTTTTCGTCACTGTTTTAGGAGAAAAACTTCTTCAAGATAACCAATCACTTTAAAATTTTG
>JAHPZR010027309.1:15000-63953 GCA_019787425.1 Platygyra sinensis
GCGGACATGTATGCTACACATCTTTGCAGAGCCGAGCTGCATGAGCGTCAGTGCAGTTTACCCACTGCGTAGGAGACGCTTACTGATAATGTTTACATTCAAGAAACTTCGATAAACAATTCTTTCGTCAGGGAAAGAGTATTTTTCCATTTGAATGAACGACTCATGTCAAATAGAACCGGAGATATAATTTTTTCGACAACGGGTGCCGAAACACAGAACTTTTCCGTGAAGTAAAAAAATAAATAAACGTGAAAAGCGCGACATAGAAACTTTGATAAATAATTATTTGGTTTAAGAAAGAGCATCTTACCGTTTGAATGAACGATTTGTGTCAAAGATAACTGGAGATATAATTTTTTCGACAAGGTCTTCGGAACGCTTTAGAATTAAAACCGATCGAAAGTGACGTGACTTGCCGACGGCCGGCGTGCGAAACAGAACTTTTCCTTGAAGTAAAAAATAACTAAACGCGACCAGCGCACCATAGAAACTTTGATAAACAATTAGTTGGTTAAAGAAAGAGCATTTTACTCTTTGAATGAACAATTTGTGTCAAATTTAACTGGAGATATAATTTTTCGACAAGGTCTTTGGAACGCTTATCAGAAATAAACATCTCGCAAGCGATTTGCCGACGCGTGCGAAACAGAACTTTTCCTTGAAGTAAAAAAAAACCTAAACGTGAGCGGCGCACCATAGAAACTTTGATAAACAATTTTTTCGTCAAGCAAAGAGCATTTTACTGTTTGAATGAATGATCTGGGTCAAGTATAACCGGACTTATCATTTTATTTCGACGAGGACCGAACACTAAATACACAATAAACAGTCGTGAAATGACTCGCCGACACGTGTTGAAACACAGATCTTTCCTTGTAAAAACATAAAGTTCACGCGTTAAAATAGGGACTTCAAGCGTCTGTTTCAATTTTCTTTTCATTTTTGGTAGCTTAAGATCGAGCAAGTGTCAAAGACACGGTACGTTTGTCGGTGAATTTGCGAAGTGATCAAAAACTCGAAATGTGATAGCTTTCATTCATCGGCATGACGTTTTAACAATATGCAAATTTTTGCCGTTCACGTTTCCCATAAAAAATAACATGCTTAATGTAAAGAAACTCGTATCTCTTCTCTGAAATAACTGTTATCAATTCAAATAGAGTTCATAGCCAACTTATTAGAAGACCGTTGGCATCACAAGAATACAAGAGATTTTGATATTTTCACGAACGTGACTGGGCAAGGTATGAAATGCCCGCAGCTGTAAAACCGGTGTTGAACGTAAGTCATACATACTACACAAGGTAAGCAAGGACAATTCTCTTATATATCGGCCAATAAAAAGTTTTTCTAGACAATTTTATTTTTAGGTGAGACTCGACTGTGCCTTTCGCTTCACTTTGCATTTTCACTTACGCGTGCCCTGTCCTTTCGAAGTGTCACCGCAAAGAACCGCAAAGAAGTTCTTGCGGTTTGAACATCCTACCGCAAAGAAGTTCTTGCGGTTTCCAGGACTCAAGCTCAAGCGACCCGCAATCAGCCGCAAGAAGAACTTCTTCTTGCGGAAGCAAAAAGAAGTTCCTGCGCGTGCATTATTTTTGGGCTGTACTGTAGTCTTGAAAATTATACGGATAATGGAGCGGCTGTGAACAAGGATATATTTTATACCTAACGACCCGTCTCTTGCTGGTTAATAACAATCTACCATTGCATCTTTTTCGATCTAAACTGCAATCATGATAAGTGAATAACAAGCGTGTGGCTCCAAGTAATGAAGCGCTAATTAAATTAGGAAATAAGCCAAGCTTTGTTGTCCCATTTCATATTATAAACCACCTATTTGGGACTTTCTCCCTGAAGGAAAACAGCTTAGCTCAGTCATTCTAAATGTAATCGTAGCACTTGTCGTGAGGCTGCTCGGTTTGATTCTTTAGATTTTAAATACATGCAATTGTACTTAATTGTAGTCTCACTTTTGGATAAAATTCTCTTACTATAAATTCTTACCTGGCTTCAGGTTTAGAAGCATGTCCCTTTCCTATAATCTCTTGAAAGTGAAGCAGCATTAAAAACCTTAGCCACCGAGCGATAAATTGGTCATGAGTGCATCTTTGCAGGGAATAATGCAAATTCAGGTCGATTCTTGCAAACATGACGAGGTCGCAATATGCCAACTTATCTGTAGTTTGCTGGCTTTGATTGACTTGGAATTCAGTTTTTCTCGTCTAGATTCTTCCCCTTGATACTTCTGAGAATGATTGGTATAGAACTTAAATGAGAACCTGAATATTTATTAATACCCAGTCCCCCTGTGCAAACAGCCTATGAATTATAAATTGGGGATGTCTAAGATGGTCCGTTTTCCCCGCCAAGTCTCTGTATGTCTGACTAAATTGCTAGAAAATGTTTTACTTGAACACTTCCCTTTCTCTATTCCTTTATTGCTTTCTTAGTCAACACAGTTCCATAGTGGTAAGCAGACTAAATCAGTGAACTGTATACCAAAGATTGGACAGGGGAGGAGTGGATTTTCCTTCACCACTTTGATAACTGGGGATATACAATATTTCAGCTTTCTTGGAGTACTTATGAAGTTGAACTTTTTTGGCACCCCAGCTGTAGAATTTCTGGTTTACTCCGATTTTCATAATCAGAAGAGATAATCCTCAGGACGACCAGTATGCTTGCTGTACACGTAGGTGATATCAATGGTAAAGTCGTCACAAGGCCCAGTGTTTCATACCTGCCGGAGATTAAATTGGTGATTGCTTTTCCTCCCAGGGTGATAATCACTGGCTCCCATTTATACATCTGGGAGGAGAGAGGGATTGTGAAAAAAAATGCCTTTCCCAAGAAGACATGGCAACATCTTAGTATTTAGGAGTGCTCCATCCGAGGTCTATCCACCTAACCATTAGGCCGCAACTCTGCTATGCGCTAGGTAGTTGCTTTTCATAAGCCTGGTTCTCATATGCCGCCGTTCTACCTGGGACAAAGCCGCCAGCACAGTCTGCGGCATATCTGAACATTTATCGCCGACACAATCTGTTCCAGGCATTGACCGCCGGCTTGCCTGCGAAGTTGAGCTGAGTTCAACTTCGCAGTTAAGGCGGCGATTGTTGGCGATAAAAAGATCTTATGTGAACATCATCTGCGGAGATCTGCGACGCTATGCGGCGACTAAATCGCATGGTAGGTGGCAGCATATGAGAACCAGGCTATTAGATCCGAATGCGCTGCTTACTACATTACATGTCTACTTCAATCTGTCGTAAACTGATAAAACGCAACAGGGAAAAAAATGTATGGCCAGCACTTTAAAAGAACGTTGCATGACATTCAGTTGGTCGATTTGTTATTTACAAGAAAAGAAACTGCGATCAATTAATTCAAGCTAATTGAATGTGTTCAATCTGTTAGCGAATTTGTTTCATTTGAGTGCGCTCCTGGAGTGCGCTTGAAACGCAGAATAGCAACAGTCTGGCTATTACAATTTAGTCTTCTGGAAAATTAAAAAATGAGTATATGGAAGTTGATTCTCAACCAAGCTGGCTTGCCTGGCATTACAAAGGATGAATTAAAGACGACTGTTATTTGCCACGTCACCGCCGAAATTGCAGCAGTGTGCATGACCAAAGTGGGTCATGTGCCGTTTCCATCAAGAAAATCAAGGAGAAAAAAGAAATTGAAGAAACCAGAAAAAGTTACCGCTGACGTTTCAGACAGCATGTTTCAGGAGTTCAGCAAGTTGACCTTGTCGTGTGCGCATCAACCGACCTGAATTTCCATTACTCGCAGCAACGACGGGCTCACAACCAATTTATCGCTGAGCTAAGGATTTTAATTTTGCTTCACTTTCAAGAGATTATAGGAAAGGGGCATGCCTCTAAACCTGAAGCCAGGTAAGCTTTTCAGTACAGTAAGAGAATTTATCAAGACTGTCACACTTTGCATATACCTGTAGACTGGAAGAATGACACTGCAATTAGGTAACATTGCATGTATTTGAAATCTCCTAAAGGTTCAAAGCGATTTTCAAGCAGTCTCGCGAGAGACATTGTGATTGCATTTAGAATGACTACTAAGTTGTTTTTCTTCAGAAAAGAAGTCCCAAATAGGTGGATAAAATGCAAAATGGGGCCACAAAGCTTGGCTTTCCTGATTTAATTAGCACTTTATTACTTGGAGCCACAGGCTTGTTAAACATGATAAACTTAATATTACAGTTTAGACCAAACAAGATGCAATGATAGATTGTTATTAACCGGCAAGAGATGGGTTGTTAGGTATACAATATCTCCTTGTTCATAGCCGCTCCATTGTCCGTATAAATTTTCAAGACTACTTCCACGTAATTTATAACCATACCGTTGCCGGACTAAAATCTGATTAGTCCCAAAAAAACACATGAAAATTTGCTAATTAATGGCAAGTCTTTTCAGTTACATCTAGCTTCAGAGTCTCTAAAATCATAACTTAGAAGAAGAAAGGTATTAATCAAAATTAAACAGCTGATTTTTACCGCCACACGTTGTTGAAACTTTAACCGAAAGTGGCCAGATTAGTCATCTTCTTGTAAGAGTTTTCTTGGTAAAAAAGCCTCAACCTTAGTATTTTTTCTTGATATTACTAAACCAAGGGCTGAACTTTGCAGGGATATTAAGACTTCCCGATATAAAACACGGGCATGGAAAATATAAGGTCTGAAAAACAGGCCATTTCGGGTTGCTTCCCATATGCTTCAAATAGGTCCAAGTTGACATAACAGCCACTGGCTAACGAAAGATTTCCCATGAGCTGATTTGTTTACCCATAAAAGGCTAAGAATAGGGCATTAGAAAGATAGTTTTATTTTTGTCAAAAATTAATTGTACGTTGCCAAAAGAGAGATTGAAAAGTGGCCAAAATTGCACTGAAAATCAGCCTCTGGGGACCCCTGAGGGGCTGATATCCAGAACTCAGCTAAAAAAGTTCATTGAAGCTGAAACTTTAGTTAACAGGACTCAAAATTGCGAGCAATATGGTCGCCAATGCGACTAACTTTTTCTCCTTGGCGACTAAAATTTTTGTTTAGTCGCCAGTTTGGCGACCTTTTGCATGATTTAGAAGTACAATAAAGCATTTAAGTTAAAACTAGTAATAGTTATCACTAAAGTTGCCCCTGCTTTCTTTTATTTCTGCTGATTGAAAACAATAATATTGAACGTTATTGTATGAACTAAAATTTAATCCTTTTTTTGTAAACTGTATCACTCATACTGTTCAAGTAACTTAGCCATCTTACCATAAATATGATCCAAAGAATCAACTAAGTTACTACTAAACTAACACATTCTGTTTAAGTCATTGTATCACATGATATTCTTTACTTAATACTCTGACGAAGTGCATTCTGGAAAAAAATATCAAACCACTCTGTTCTAGTTTGATATTGAAACAGACCATTTGTCTTGAGATATGAGCAAACGTATTTCGAAAGCAGAATAGAAGTCGAGATTTTTACCGAGATGTAAGCAGAAGTATCGCGTTACATTCACCATATATGCAAATTAGAGTAAAGCTTTTTGTCCTCAATGAAAACGCCGCAAAACATTTACATTTACATTTGGATCCCTGCCAGTCACCCAGCCGTCACATGGCCTCTGCGCCGCGTAAGACTACTCAGTAAAAATAAGCGATCCAAATAAACGAGAGGCCCAAGGTAAAACTGACTGAACTGACAATTGGAAAGGTATTTAGCTATTGTTGCAACTAAACCACACTGGCCTCGAATTTCTGGTATACTTCAGAATTTCCTACGATACCCTCTGAGCTGTTTTTCTCCCAAAATCCATCTTCAGGATCTTTGAGCATCTTGGCCATTTCGAAGCGAATTTATTTCATTGTGCTGAAATCGTAATGCAGGCCGTATTGATCTTGAAATGCCGCTCGCAGATGGCGAAACCCGACCCGATTACCCGAGACCACCGTGCGCGCCTAGTTTCATCAAATCGGGATTGATTCGCATACTACACCGATATTTCACACATTCTTTATACGTATACGCGGGGAAGACTATAATGCCTCCTCGGGTTTTGGCCTCTGAGCCAAAACCCTGCGGGGGCAATAAACATCGTCCTGCTTTGCGTTCGTCGTAAAAGAATGGGCCAAATCGCATAAAAAAGCCACATTCCCTCTAAACTTTACAGACTCCTATTCGCAATATTTTCTGCGACGCCATTAGAGTTTCTCTCCCTGGAACCACACAGGAGCAGCAGGAGCCGCAGAATTTTGCAAAAAGGCCGCTGAACGATAGTAATTTTGAGAAGAAAAGGTAAGCTTTAGAATCAAAGGTAATCAAGTGTTTAGATGAAGCTTGGCAAAAATTACAATTTATAGCGTTGTTTTGTTGATTGCGTGATGTGCGCTCATGGCTCAGAAGTGGTTGCCTAGCACGTGATCGAAATCTGCCCCGATCAAATTTCTTTCCGGGATAAAAATAGCCCCGTTGGGAACGAAAACGCTGTGTTTATTTCGTAAGTTTAGCAAGTTTCTGCGAGCATTTTTTAGTTTCTCTGTACAAGGTGTTGGGAATTGCCTCCCTACGAATTCAGCCAACACGCTTCTTTTGGTTAAAAGAAGAAATTTATTCGCGTCTCGACTGATACACTGTTGATAGAAACGATAGGTTCACAGATCTCGTGCCAACTAACATACTCGAGTACAATGTATTTAGTTTCCTTATCAAACGCGCGAACCGGAAATTCTTATGTGATTAAATGACAAGTATTGCATGTGTTCACCGCATGTACTAAAACTACACTAAATTTGTCACGACAGTGTCACGGCAGTTTCCGACAAAGGCTTAACTCAACAACGATATATTTATGAAACTGTAGAAATTGTATGCGAAAACTGAGAAGTCATTTATTTCTACCGTGAAAACGAAGCCAGCATTTTTTATGCTAAAATACAGGTAAATCTCTGTTTTCGGCGAAACATGCAAGTTGGGCGCCGCCGCGCGAAATGAAAAGTGTTACATTATTAAAAAGAAATGGATAGGTAAGTCAAAAAAATGCTTATTGTATGTATGTGTCCCAAGCCATACCAGACAATATCAAACACTTTCAACAACCGGAACCCGAACATTATTTTGATTATACAAACTGGCGACTTAAAATTTGCATCTGGCGACTATATTTCTTCAGTTAGTCGCCAAAAGGCGACCTAACGATTTTTTTAATTTCGAGCCCTGATTAGTATATAACATAAGTCCACATAACAAGATTGTGTACCAATTTTAAGCAAAACCGGCCGACCCTCATTTCCAAGTCTGCTCCGGTCTCTCAGGGAGAAGCTCTTAAATCACATGTTGTTTATCAGTGTACAGGTAAGAGCTGTGGAGTTCTTTTATACATTGGTGAAACCAATAGGCATTTGAACACATGTGTTAATGATGATGATGAGCGTCTCTTTCAGGACAAAAATTCCCACATCTTTAAACATTTTAGTGCTTCTAAAGGTTGTAGGGATAAGTGTGATATCTCTTGTTTTAAGATTCTCGATCATGCTAGCACTTACTCTCAACTTAAGATACATGTTGTAAAAGAGAGTTTTCATTTTTGAACAGTTGAAACCTAAACTCAACAAACTACATGTAGTTGAGCATGTTCATTTGTCATTGCATTTCTAACTTTATCTATACTGTTTTTTACAGGGAGGTTTAGTTTACCTTTTTGTTATTTCTTTTCTGAGTCTATCATTTTATTGGTTAGTTTAAATAAGCTTAACAGTTAACAACTATTTGAATTTATAAAGCCTCATTGTATATGAGTAGTTATACATGTTTATATATACCAACCATATTATTTTGTAAATCTTTACTATGTATTCATAATGGCCGATGTTTGTGCTACCAAGACCATTTAGATTCATTATTAGTGTACATGTACTGTACTGCTGTTGGAGATGTGATGGCCTAATTGTTAGCTTGGTTCACTTTGTGCTGTGTTGAATGCTAGTTAACTGTCACATACAGTTTCTTTTTTTGACCCAGGAAAGCAAGATTTGTACTTATATGGATAGGGTTTACTTAGGGCAATTAAAAACCTAGAAAGTCATGGAATTCAAGAATATCGTTTTCCAGGCCTGAAAAGTCATGAATGTTAATTATTGGCCATGGAAAGTGATGGAAAGCAATAGTTGTCTGGTATGTTTGTCGCTCACATGTCAAAACAGAAACAAAACAAAGGCAACTTACATGTGAGCTGTTCCACATGAGTGGTTCATAGTACTTATAGGGTTAAAGTTCATAATTACAAGGCTTTATTGAAGTTCAAAATGCCCAGGAAATGCAAATTCCAAGACAAGTAGCTTTAGAACCTGTTGTTTTCAATGAATCGACTGATACAGGTCTACCTGTATAGTTGTCAAGAACTGCCATTAAAAATACTGAACTTTTGTAGGAATTATTTTTGTTACTTTATTAATTTTTTTTGTATTTTTTATATGTTTTTTTCTTACTTTTCTTTCTAAAGTAAATTAAAGCAAGTGAAAGTACATGTAGAATATTGACTACAAATTAATAAAATGACACTAAATTGAAACAAAATCAAATCAAAATTAAATCTACAAAAAAACAAGGATAGTTTTTAAACTAAATTAAGTCATAGAATTTGAAGAGCTCAAAAGATTCAAACTTTGTTGCATTATAATGTGCAACATGATGTTGTCATGGAACCATTCATACATGTAGCTCCAGTTTGGTTGGTAACCATGTTAATGGTTTTGACTATAATTGCTAAGTGAGATTAGCTTTGTCAATCACATTGTCATGAAATCTCTCCATCCTACCTTTAAGGAGCGTGCCTACATGTATACTAACTACAAAAGTTTTTGCGCTAGGGTATCACCAGTAGAAAGAGCAGATCTTTGTGAGAACTGTCGCAATCCTCAAAAAATTGGGGTAGCGATGCATTTTATTGAGATAATTAGCCAGGAATCTAAACAAAAATGCTAATGAAAAAAAGAAGGAAATGATGTTTCTCCACAGATTTCCTTAGAATTTGCCCTTGCATACAGAAAAGGAAACATAATGTTATTTACAAAGATCTTAAATCTACATATGGTAAATTTAATATAGTCTTAAATGTAGTAAGTGGTTTTAAATCTACATGGTAAAACCATTCTTTGGTTTGTTTGTTATTACACTGTTGACAATCCCCTATCTCTTGTTGATGTCGATCGTTTGGTTCAATGGACCACCATATTCATCTCTTGATGTGAGCCAAACTAGGGAAAGTACAAAATGGCTGTGGGTAGGGGTGGTGGGGGGCATGGCTCATTCCTCTCCACTGCCTCTACCAATGGGCATTTTGTACTCTTCCCAATTTCGTTGGCATGAAGAGAGCAAGATGGCTGCCCATCGAACTCAGCAGTCGACATCTATGATCTCAGGGAAAAAGAGGGGACTGTGAACAGTCTAGTCTTTAATGACAAAATTATTGCAACTTGCAACACTTTCAGCATCTCTGACAGCCTTCCTCTTGTTCAGCTAAAATACGGCCTAAATACCTTTTGGTTGCAACCAGGGACTAATGACATATGTTGAATAGGGTTACCACTTCCATTTCATAACATAAAAATAATATTGGGTTAACCACTTGTTTTTAAAATTAGTGATCATTTCTGAGAACTTTTACGGTACCTGTTACATTTTTCTTGTGTCACCTCCCCAGTATAGTAAGTCATTTGAGTACAGTGTACGGGTAGCTCACATTTATTTTGTGCGTGCATTACACCATCAACAGGTACAGTAAGATTAAATTTTCACTATAATTGTAAACAGATAACAGCTGTTTTAAAGTGCCCATATCGTCAAAATTTTTATTTTCCCATATGATCCTATATTCCATGCAATGAACTTTGGCGAAAAAAATTTCGATTTGGATAAAAAGCAATTTTTCTATGAAGTTTCAAAAACCTGAAAATCCTATTTTATTGCAGTCTACATGTGCCACTGATCAAATCATCAACGTGCTCAGATTTGTGACGTAGATTAAGGAACACGTGACTTCAGGCTTGATTTATCTCGCTTGTTTTACCTCTGTAAATAAGCTCCGCAGTCTATGCAAAATGCTCCTTTCCAGCATTTTGTATGAACTAGTAAGTTTATTTAAAGACGTAAAACAAGCGGGATAAGTCAAGCCTCAAGTCACGTGTTCCTTAATCTAAGTCACAACTCATTCCAAACCAGGGGAAGACTGGTGCGAATGGTGGACCAAAATGGCGGCAAATTTGAATGTTTTCAAAACTTCTAAAAAAGATTGCATTCTATCCAAATCGCATTTTTCTTTCGCAGAAGTTCATTGGGTGATTTATAGAATCAGATAAGAAAAAACATTTTGATGATATGGGCACTTTAAGCTCAAAGATGTTAATAGTTAGAGGTGGGTGATGTGCTGCTTTTCTTGTATTTCTGGTTTAGAATGTTACAGGCTCCTTAAACTTGAATTGGTCACAGTGTAGGAAAGTTGTGCTTTCATTTTAGTCCTGTACTTGGTAGTGTAGTTGATTGGGTTAGTATCAACCGGCCAGCACATGTGTGGTGCTTGAAACATGCCTTGTGTGATGCACAGAACTTGTGTGTACAAACAAAAGTAGGCACCGTCCTTAATCATTATGGTTAATGTGTGTTAACATGAAGGGTATACCAAGTTTACAATTTGTAAAGAGTTGGATTTGTCTCGTAACTTTAAGCCAGGAAGAAAACAAAAAAGTTATAGTTTGAAGAAAGTATAGAAATAGTCTTGAATTTTTAATCACTGAAAAATTTGTGAAATTATGTAAGAACCCTACTAAAGTTAACTACCTTTGACAGGATTTTTCAGGGTCTCTTACCACAACGTTTCAAAGTTAAAATGGTTGACATTGGTTCATTTATTCTTCCAGTAGACCTCCTTGGGACCCGAGTGGTAACTACTTGCATTGTAAAACCCACAAAGTTCCATGTCAGTTGACCACTCCTACATGTATAACTACCAAAATGCAAAACGCATGTGCCAATTTTGGCCAATCCCTTAAGTGGATTTACCCAATGAGAAGCATCTCTGTATGCACTTATTTATCATATTTACATGTAGGAAAATTAGTTCTGGCTTCTCAGTTCCCAATTCCTCTAAATTTGTCGATGAAATCTCCAACATTGGCATACAAGACGACGAAGTTATGCTGTCCTTTGACGTGGTATCGCTTTTTACAGCTATCCCCGTCAAAAAAGCCTGTGATTATATCCAGAATAAATTGGACTGTGATGAATCACTACATTTACGCACTAATCTTGATACTACAGATAAAATTTCTTTGCTGAACTTTGTCCTATCCAACAACTATTTCGTCTACAATGACAGTGTTTATAAGCAGATCCATGGTTGCGCCATGGGCAGTCCCGTTAGTCCTGTGGTTGCCAATTTATGTATGGAGGCAATCGAAGAGATGGCCATCAACACAACTCCTGTTCCACCTAAAGTATGAAAACGTTACGTTGACGACAGTTTCTGTATCATTAAAAGAAACGCAGTTGGCTCTTTCCATAATTCACTTAACGCTATTGATCAACACATCTCCTTTACCATTGAAGAAGAAAATAATAATCAGATCGCCTTCCTGGACACCTTGGTCACTCGCAAGGACAAAAGTTTAATTGTTGAGGTTTATCAAAAACCAACTCATACCGATAGGTATTTGGATTTCTACTCCCATCACGACAAACGACACAAGATCAGTGCAGCTGAGACTTTATTATATCGCGCAAATAATCTCCCAAACACGAAACAAGGTAAAGAGACTGAACTTACCCATGTCACCAACGCTCTACGACTTAACAATTACCCCCAAAACGTCATCTCTAACATTTTAAAGAAGAAATCTTCCACTCAGCGTACAAACGCCATCCCTACACCTGAGGAACTTGTTTGCATGTTTTTCAAATGGGCCACACCCTCCGAATTCTCTAATTATGCAGTCCTCCCTTATATTAATGGAATTTCTCAGCCTCTAACAAGACTTCTTAAAAAACATGATGTTCGAGTTGTCAGTAAGCCATTCAAGACATTACAACAGGAGTTTCCCTCTCCTAAGTCCCGACCTCCTATTGATCTTCAACCAAACGTGGTTTACAAAATACCTTGTGCTGACTGCCCATGGAACTATGTAGGCGAGACTGGCAGATGCTTTGAAACTATGAAAAAAGAGCACATGAGGAATGTGAAGTCTTTCGCAAGAGGTTCCAACATCGCTAAACACGCTTGGTCTTCAAATCACTCTATTGACTTTAAAAATTCCCAAGTGATTGACAAAGGTTCTTCTCGTATCCGCAAGACACTAGAATCATGGCACACCGCTTCGACAAGTCATGCAGACAACAATTCAAGGCCGCTCCCTAATCAATACTCTATTCTTTTGAAAAAGAACAATTAGTTTATTGACACTTAAACACATATTTTTTCTCCCATTTTAATATATTCTTTTTATAGTCTCACCTATTTTTGTATTTATTGCAGTTGTCATTTCTTCCATTTTTTATCCATTGAAGGCTGTAGCCTGACAGCCGAAAGCTTGAAGTTTTTAATTGTATTTAGCCAGTGAACGTTTTTAAGTTTTTAACATGAAAATTAGGGAATTATTAAAAGTTAAATAACTGCTCTTTTCTTCACTGACACACAGAGAATCTTGCTCTTGGAAAGCCCACAGCTCAGTCTTCAACATTCAGTAATGCCTTGATTGGTAATGCTACATCAGGAAGAGCAGTGGATGGAAATCCTGATACTAATATGAATAACAAATACTGTTCTCAGACAAACACAAACGACCCCAGCTGGTGGCGAGTGGACCTGGGTTCAGATCACGTGCCAGTCTCTCAAATATACATAGTCAACAGATTTAGTCCAGGTGATCCAACAGATACTAGTAAAGACTATGAAATAACATTAGGTGAGTGTACAGTTGTATTTTAATAAACATGTGGGGTGATACTAAAGAAGTAAAATTAGAGACCAGCTGTAACATAGTTCTTATATTATTAATGTGAACACTGTTAACAGCATATACTGTATATACATGTACATGTAGTGGATGTCATCATTATATTACTTAGAAATAGAAAACATGTTTCTATCAAGTTTTATATAGTAACCCAAGTTATTCTTGCATTTTGATTGGTTCTCGCCTATGATCTATTAGGGGACAGATGCACAATTGACGTCATCATTACAAATTTTTTCCCTCTGCTGTTTTAAAATGGTGGAAAGTTTTGAGAATTAAGATAATAATTTACGTGACTGGGCAAAAGAAAAAGTACAAAAAAGTCTTACCGAGGCATTGAACAGGTTCAAGAAGCAGGAAGAAGAAAGATAAAGCCATATCTTTTAGAAAATGATCGAGAAAAAATTTTTAAGCAGTCTCAAATGGCAGTCGAGTGAGACTAAACCACGTACAAAATTGGTCTTGGTAAGCCAAGAACCATGCTTTAATTTGAATTTAACAAACCCAATAAACAAAATGTTTCTGAGATTAATTTATTTAAAAAATTCAACTTTTCGCAGTGTCAAAATAACTGTTGACACACTGATTGATGTCAGGAATGAAAAATCAAAACATCACTTCTTAAAATCATATGAAATAAACACATAACCTTACTTTCCGATGCGAATGTTCCTTTCCTGTTTCAGGGCACAGCAGTAAGCTAAGTATAGCAAACCACAGCTCATGGCCAACTGTATCGCAACTCAAATGTGTCTCCAACACAATATCGAATTGATGTAAGAATCACCAACCACAGAAGACAAAAATCTCCACTGTCATTTACCCTCCTTTCATTCAAAACTTGAATCAAGTGGCCTCTAGGTTGACCCCAACCACAGGTTTTCCGAGGTTATTTTTTTCAACTCCTGCAATTTTCAAAGCAACTTCCAAGCTTTTTGGCCCACAGGACTGCTCCGATGACAAAAACTGACTTGATTTTTCCAGCACTTTCTTCGAGATTTCTAGATTTCGCAGTTCAAATCTGCTTTCGCTGTATAAAATTTTCATTCCAGGAGAAGCGACACTCGAATAAGGTTTGACAGTGGCATGATTTTTTTGAACCAATCACAATTCTTCGCTACGCATAGTAAACGATGAAATTGCTTCATTTTGTATGGATCATAGATTACATCAAATGGCTTTTGTTCGTCTTTGTCGAAATGGGCAAAGCGAGCCGGGCAAATGCCGGCTTTCGCGTTATGTAGAAGTATTTTTTAACTAAACAAAAGCTTTAAGTGTAGGACAGTAGTTTGTTTCATTATTGTGTAAAACAAGTAGATTCCATGTTGCCATGCATCTGTTCAGTAATAGATCACAAAAGACGTCAAAATTTGGTAAGGACATCAGTGACACACTCGGCTACGCCTTGTGTGCCACTTTTTTGTTCTTACCACATTTTGATGTCACCTGTGATCTATTACTGAACAGTCGCACGGCAACATGGAATCTATTTGTTAGGTAGAAAATTTGGGAGAACAATGGCATTGTAAGAAATGCCGTGGGAACATGAGCTGCAGGCGAGTGTTTCCACAGTTGTTTTGAGTCACATGTACATGTATCCCAAACTTTCACAAGTGTTGCTGTATAACTCAATAGAAACATGGAGAACATGTTTTCTATTTCTTTTAGAAAAGACTGCGGTGAAAAAGACAACGTTCTGTTAACTTTGATTATCAAAATGTAAATTGTCTTTGCTCATGCCGTCATTATGTCAACAGCTCATGCTAGTTGCCTGTTTCCTTTGAGGTATAGAAACACATTTCTTAGCCACTCAGTGAACATATTTTCTTAGGACTGTTTTCTAAACTCATTTGCTGCATTCCTACAGTTCGAACTCCCTTAAGTGACCACCCAAAATGTCAAGGCTAGGTGGTCATGCACTTACCAGAGGTGGTCACTTACCAGAGGTGGTCACTTACAGGGAATTACATGTCGATAATATTGGACCCAAATGATTGTATTCAATTTGTGCAGGAGGAAAAGATCTTTCTAATGACACTTAAATTGCAGTGATTGGGTTAACTGAGCCTGAAATGTGCACAAAAATGCTCAGAAATTGGAGTAAAAAACTCACAACAGAGAACAATTTCCCTTAAAACACTTGGCTGCTCTGTGGTAAGAATTTTCTGTGTTGATGATGCTTTCTTGGAAATTCTTGAACTGGATGCAAGCTCAGAAGAGAGTCAACAACTGCAGCAAAAAGATAAGAAAAGGAGAAAAAGGAAAGGCAAAGAAGTTTAAAAAACTGAAAAGCCTAAAGATGAGGGTCAAAAATCTTGAAATTTTGATTTCTGCACATACCTGATCAAAATTGTTCAAAAGCAATGCTAGTGGAAAGGAAGGCATGCATGCTGTCATGTTGTATCTAAATGCCTTTTTGTGTAGATTGGAGCTGAATTTGGCTCATATCCAGGCTGAAAATGTTCAAAAAAGTGAATTTTGCCAAAAAGTTCCAGGTGTCAATGTGTTAAACTTTCCAACCTGTACAAAATTATTAGAAAGAATTTGCTTTTTAAAAGTGGATATTTTTTAGATGTTGTAGTAACACATTCCCCTTACCAAAACACAGACTTTAATAATAATAATAATAATAATAATAATAATAATAATAATAATAATATTATTATTATTATTATTATTATTATACCCTACATGTAAATGAAAACATGAAAAACCTAATTGAAACAAATGAATGTCGTGAAATTTGAGAAGTTCAAGTTTCTTGAAGATGGGGCCAGTATTAGCATCATAGGTGGAGTTGTTTAATGCAGTTAAATGCAATTTAAAAGAGTTAACAACCAAGAGCGCCTGGGTGCCTAGGTCAGCGGTCTTTAGCACGCGCATGCCGGTGGCCGGCTACATTGATCATGTGATTTCTTGGCGCGTTCAGTTTTCCCTTCGTGCTGTGTTTCTGTTGGCCATTTTCTTCCCCTCCCGCCCTTCCCCTAGGCCCATTGGATTTTTTCTCCACTGATGCTTTTGTCAGTGTGACGGTTGCCTGTTCCTTTCCTTTGGTGTGGGGGCTCATGGCTGGGTTGTGCTGATGTGCCAGTCATGAGGGCATTATTTCAATCTAGGGGCTGGCTGCCAATAGTGGAAGCCCCTGGATACTTCAGGCACCCAACCTCCATTTTAGCGATGCAGTTGTTAACTATTCTTAGCGCTCGTTTCTGCAAGATTACAATTCTTTGATGGTTCATTTTATAGGTGCCACCCCAAGCTAGATTGCAATAGTATAAGTATGGAAGTGTCATTGAATTGTACAAAGTTCCAAGAGAATGAGTTGAGAGAAAAAAACCTAGATTTATGTATTATACCTATGGATTTAGACAATTTACTAGCTAATAGAGATATGTGGGATTTCCAGCTCAGATTGTTGTCTACAAAAACACCCAAAAACATGGTTTCAGAAACACGGGGCATAGGCTGCTTGTTTATGGAGACATGAAATTTGAACAACTGCTTTTTTGCCGAGGTTAGAATAGAGAGCTCTCAAAGCTCTGAAAGATGAAAATTAATTTATATTATGATATTTCAATGATAGGTAGGTCCACAGATGTGACAACCAATGCTAAGTGCGAGGGAAAGTACACTTTTATTAAGTTCAAAGCATCAGCTGTATGTTTCACTAATCCATTGAAGACTGGTAAATATGTTGGTATTAAGACTACAAAGAGTCAAGCTCTTCAGCTATGTGAGGTGGAAATCTACTCACGAGGTAACTCAACATAGATAGTAAATGTGATTAACAGAATATTATTATAATTGTCATTGAACTAGAGGAAGGTCTGTGTTAGGGAAATTTATTTTGTTTGGGTTCTTTTTCACCTTTGGCTTACAAATGTAGTCTATAAACTTGCAAAACAAGAATCCCAACTAGTGTTTCCCTACTGTTTCCTTCGGTGTATTTTAACAAAAACAAATTGCTACAACTGATTTTTAACAGTCCAAGATTGCAAAATTTTAGGAACCAATCAGAACTCTCCTTTTCATCTTTGACCAGATTACCAGAATGATAAGATCATCTCAACATCCTTTATCACTCAGAAACTTATACCTTATTGGTACTAATTTTGGCGTCACTTTAATTTCGCGATTTAAAAAAAAAGCGAACTTGAAGTGACGCGAAAAAAATTCCTGCGAACTTTAATGTCGCGAAATTTAATACCCTCCTATATTTCTTGTATCAATTTAATAAAGAAACACATATCTACAAATGTGTAAAAGATCTATGGCAATTGCCTACAGATGACAAACAACAGTTTAACAGTCAAATTTTACTATCTGTGTTGCTTTGAACCTCTTTATCTGTAACGCTATGGTCATCTTTAAGACTCCTTCCAGCACCACTTTTGTACAGTCATTGAGATAGCCATCTATCCCGGTGCTTTGCAATTATTTAAAATGACAATCTGTTTATACTTTTTAAGTATTGCCTTGTTTCTTTCGGTAAGATCCATCTCAGCTGTAACTTGTACAGGAATTTCCAATCCTCCTTGCACTACGGTAGATCTTCTGTGGCTCTTGTTGAAGGCTTTAGCCCAAACAATCCCTCCTCTGAGTCCCAAGAACTTTTTGCCAATGGTGCACATTGCCGGATTTCATACGTCGGGGGCCTGGGTACAATTGAAGGCTTCGGTGGAAAAAGGGCGTTAGGTTTTTTACTGAAAAGTGAACTTTGTCGAAAACGCTCCAAATTTCGCATGCAGTTTTGTTTCCGTGTGTCAAACAATGTTCTGCATGTTTTTTCCCTGAAGTTTGCTTCCTTTTTGAGATATTACGTATGCAAAAAAACACATTTTTCTAAGGGCATCCTCTGGGGACCTTTTGTTGAATGGAAAACAAAAGAAACCTTTTGTTTCGCTAAGCGATGAACTCACTATAATACCTTAACCCTTTCACTCCCAAGGGGTCTCCCTTTGACGAGTAAAATCGTCTGGCGTTAGACAGAGTAAAATCTATTAAGTCACTCTTGGGAGTGAAAGGGTTAAGGGAGATAGTTTTTTAACCCTTTCACTCCCAAGGGGTCTCCCTTTGACGAGTAAAATCGTCTGGCGTTAGACAGAGTAAAATCTATTAAGTCACTCTTGGGAGTGAAAGGGTTAAGCTCTTACTACTGCTCCGTTAGCACAAGCGGATGAGGCGCTGAACGGGCCAGATTCGAATTTGTTTTGCCAAGACGCCGGTTCGACACGAGGTCGCTCAATTTTTTTTTTCGCTCTGTTCCTTTTCTTTTTTCAAAAATGAAGATATCTATTTTAAAAAAAATGCGTATACAGCGGGAATCTGGAGAGATTTTTTTATACAGGTTATTGTGACGTGAGACAACACGTGAATTTCGATCGAGCGTCAAAGCAAAGAGAAGTGATGCATGATGCAGTACAGCTCTTTCGACTAATATCTTAAGCATTGCTTTTAAGTACCTTGTAGCCTGCCTGGTGGTTGATAGGCATCATAAAGCCTTGATAACCCGTAAGTCACCAGCATGTTTTGTTCTGTAACTTCCAACACAACTGATATCAGCGGCAAGTCAGTTATCAGCGTTCGAAGTCAGGTCGATCCAGGCAGCAAAGTCCAAGAGCAGTTCTTGCCCAAGAATAAAACCCTGTCATGAGTTGTGGCCCATTGCCAAGCGTTGCTAGCTTCAAAGTTTGGAAAATGAGAACTGCTTTTAGACTTATAAAATTTTTCTTGCATCATCCTCCATGTTTACCCGCGCACGAGGTGTAACAGAACCTTCCCGGCATGCATTTCGATCACGTTCGGCAAGACAAGCCAAGACAAGACAAGACAAGACAAGACTCCGTAAATCACAATAATATTTAACTAATTACAGAGCGTGTTTTTTTTCCTTTTTTACTCCAACATAATAATGGCCAACAAGAAGCGATCGATTGATTCAAAACATAGATCTGTAATCCAGGTTGCGTTGATTTTACTTCAAATCGGCATGATTTTTAGTGTTTTAAACTTCTGGGATCAGGGGCCATGCAGATGTAAGGAGAGAGACCTGTACGTTGCACAGAAGGGTTAATCTGTTAATCTGTCAGCCCTACATTTTTAAGCTTATACGTTGCAGGCAGTTAAAATGAAATAGAGATAGTTGCTGTGACGCTTTAAAGTGAAATCAACATTTTAACCTATTTAGGCCCGAAATCGACGTTTTCGAGTTTACGTGCTGGGTGAAATGAACAGCTTGCTGGATTTGAAGTGAAATCAACATCCTTGCCGTCATGCCTTAACGCGAAATCGCGTAAAGTGAACTGGCTGTAATTTGAGTGAAATTAACATCTTTGCGGTCACGTGATAACGTGAAATCACAATTTTAACGGTTTTAAAAACCTGAAATCAACATTTTTTAAGGTTACATCTTGATTGTTCTCCTTGGCCTAACACTGCACTAACCCTAACGCGTCCTGAACTTAACTCTAACGTTATCCGAAGCGCTAACCCTAACAATGAAGTGCTAGCGCTAACCCTCGACAATAACCCTCACCCTTCAACGCTAACCCTAGTTTCAAGCGGTAACACTAAACGTTAACTCTAAGCCTAACCTTGTTCCGTAACCCTAGTTTCAAGCGGTAACCCTATTTCAAGCGGTAACACTAAACGTTAACTCTAAGCCTAACCTTTTTCCGTAACCCTAGTTTCAAGCGGTAGGCCTAAGCGTTAACTCTAGGCCTAACCTTGTTCCGTAACCCTAGTTTCAAGCAGTAACCCTAGTTTCAAGCGGTAGCCCTAAGCGTTAACTCTAAGCCTAACCTTGTTCCGTAACCCTAGTTTCAAGCGGTAACCCTATTTCAAGCGGTAACCCTAGTTTCAAGCGATAACCCTAGTTTTAAGCGGTAACCCTAGTTTCAAGCCGTAGCCCTAATCGTTAACTCTAAGCCTAACCTTGTTCCGTAACCCTTCAACGCTAGCCCTAGTTTCGAGCGGTAACCCTAACCCTAAGTAAAACCCTAAGGGTTTAAATCCTTGCGGTGGCGTGATAATGTGAAATCAAAATTTTAAGTCTCTGTAAATGACCTGATATCAACATTGTCTAGCTTGCGCATTGCGGGACATTAACATCTGGCTGTAATTGGAGTGAACCGAACGTCTTTGCGGTCGCACGTTAACGTGAAATAAAAGTTTTAACGGTTTTAACCTGACATCAACACTTTTTGAGGTTACACGTTGCAAAAGATCAATATTTTGCTGGATTTTAAGTGAAATTTACGGTGGCCCACAAGGGTCACTACATAAAAAAGGTCAACCGCATATTAAATACTACACCCTATACAAATAAAAAATGTTGCTGCAAATAAAAAAGATGTTGCTGCAAATAAAAAAACGTGTTGCTGCAAATAAAAAAAGTTGCTGCAAATAAAAAAGTTGCTGCAAATAAAAAAGTTGCTGCAAATAAAAAAGTTGCTGCAAATAAAAAAAGTTGCTGCAAATAAAAAAAGTTGCTGCAAATAAAAAAAGTTGCTGCAAATAAAAAAAGTTGCTGCAAATAAAACTTCACGAATGAGAAGACAAGCGACATGGAAACTTGTACCCAGTATTCCTCTCGTGTTGGGTAGAATGAAAATGGCGGGCGACAGATCGGAAAAGCAAATAATCAAGGGGATCAAAATGATGTTATTCTAGAATCTTTAAGCTACTTTATACCATAACATTAAAGTCAGTTTAAGCAGTTTAAAGCGTTGTCTTTGCACTTATACTCTTCGGAGGGTCAGGAACGAGGTGAATGAGCAGGAAGTGAAAGATATTATCACATGTGAAATTTTGGGTGCGTTCCTTTGGGGTGATCTGGATCAGGATCAGTGATCCAAAATCTGTCTGGATCATGGTGCATCAAAGGAACCGGTGAATCCATGGCCAGAGTTGATTCATCGGTTCCTTTGATGTACCGTGATCCAGGCAGATCTTGGATAACGCACCCAGAACTTCACGTGAGATATCTTTCACTTCCTGCTCATTCATCTCGTTCCTGACCCTCCGAAGAGTATAAATGCAAAGACGACGCTTTAAACTGCTTAAACTGATTGTAATGTTATGGTTCTAGAATAACATCATTTTGATCCCCTTGATAATTTATTTGCTTTTCCGATCTGTCGTCCGAGAGGAATACTGGGTACCAGTTTCCATGTCGCTTGTCTTGTCATGCGTGACGTTTTATTTGCAGCAACGTTTTTTTATTTGCAGCAACTTTTTTTATTTGCAGCAACTTTTTTATTTGCAGCAACTTTTTTATTTGCGGCAACTTTTTTTTATTTGCAGCAACTTTTTTTTATTTGCAGCAACTTTTTATCTGCAGCAACTTTGTAATTTGCAGCAACTTTTTTTTATTTGCAGCAACTTTTTTTATTTGCAGCAACTTTTTTTATTTGCAGCAACTTTTTTATTTGCAGCAACTTTTTTATTTGCAGCAACTTTTTTTATTTGCAGCAACATCTTTTTTTATTTGCAGCAACATCTTTTTTATTTGCAGCAACATTTTTTATTTGTATAGGGTGTAGTATTTAATATGCGGTTGACCTTTTTTATGTAGTGACCTTTGTGGGCCACCATAGAAATTACCGTCTTTGCGGTCACGTGCTGACGTGACAACAAATACAGGGTTTTTTTACATACGTAATACCTCGAAAACGAAACAAACTTCAGCAAAAAAAACATGCAGAACATTGTCTAATGCACCTAAACAAAACTGCATGCGAAATTTGGAGCGTTTTTGATAAATTTCATTTTTGAGTAAAAAACCTAACGCCCTTTTTCCACCGAAGCCTTCAATTGGTGTATTATGGGATTAACAACACAATCAAGACCCATATATTCAGAAAGAGCACACTGAGCTTTACAAAATCCTTAAGTTTCGTGTTAATTGGGCCAATATTGAACAAGATACAGCCATTTAAAAACTTCACAATTTGCAAAGAAATGTATGGCTTTCCGGACAAGTGTCCGGAAAATGTATGGATTTCCGGACAAGCGTCCGGCAAACCATACATTTGTTACTAAATTTTTACGTTTTTGAATGGCTGTATCTTGTTCAATATTGGCGCAATTTACCCGAAACTTAAGGATTTTGTAAAGCTCGGTGTGCTCTTTCTGAATATATGGGTCTTGTGTTGTTAATCCCATAATACACCGATTGTACCCAGGCCCCCGACGTATGAAATCCGGCAATGGCTCTAGTCTACTTCACCACTACAATGTTAATATGTATTATACAACTGTAATGAACACTAAGCATAAACATATGTCTTTGACTATACATTGTGTTCCATTGTACCATAGGTATGGTACATGATGTGGTTTCTGTAGTTTGGTTATTGTTATGAGTTGATGATTTGTAGCAATAACAAGTGTAAAATAATAATAAAATCTCCAAATAAAATGTTTTCTTTTGTTATTTTCACAAAAATTTATTCCCTAAGAAAATGATGTTGACCCAAATCTCGAAAATAAAGACCTGCGAAATATGCCAACCTTTTTTTTCGCGAAATCAACTGTCCCCGAAAATTAGTACCAATAAGGTACAGTGTAGTCCATCAATATAATTGTATACTAAGCTATTCCTAGCCTTCTGATTGGTTTACTGAGTCTTGCTTAGAAGCTATTTACACATGCACTTTTGTCTAAACTTATGTGGAAAAATGAGAGAGGCAAGTGTTGTCTGGGTAAAGCTGTTTGTTGCATAGTTACAAGCCTTTTGAGAACGGTATATTAGTTGAGAATAATGTGGAGCTTAATAGCCAGATTTTCCTGTCTTTTCATTCCATCATTCATTTAGATCAAACTGAAATGTCTACATTGTCTCATCATTTGAAGAATTTAATAAAGGAATAGTTACATGTATTCAAGAGGCCCTTGATGGATAGATGATTATACACATGTAACAAATTTTGATCTTTAATTGTTTGTTACTTATCACCTTGTATTGAACATGTGCTCATGGAATGTTATTAAATGAATTTGTTAAAATGTAGTATTAACCTTCCAAGTGTCTCTGTAGAAAAATTATCACAAAGGGCTCTCAAGTACAGTAAGTAATCTATTGTACTTTTAACCCTCTGTCATGGTGATGATCAATTTTTCATTTAAGAAAATCTGGCATTTAACAAACAAACAAACCAGACTAGTTCAGCTTATGAAGGTGCAAGTAGCAGAGGAGTGGATGGTAATAGTGCAACAGACTACGGTGATAACTCATGTACACATACAGACTTGGAAGACAAAGCCTGGTGGATGGTTGACTTGGGAAAAGTGGAGCATGTTACTGAAGTGTACATTGTCAACAGAAACCATGTTGGAGGGAGATTGTCAAATTTTGAGATCAGAGTTGGTAGGTTACCATTTGTTACATCACCTGTTACATTAACATACAGTACATATGCACTTACACAATTAACAAAGTGCAAATAGTAGGGTTAGGTTTTGAGAATGTCGTTGCGAAGTGATACTTTGTCATTGCCCTCAGTGAAAGAAAAATAGATTACTTCATAGAAAGTGCGACGTACGGATTTTTATTCACGAGTTGCAAAACTTTGCAAAACGAACGAGTGAGCGCAGCGAACGAGTGAGTTTTCAAAGTTTTGCAACGAGTGAATAAAAATCCGTACAAAGCACTTTCTATGCTGTAATCTGTTTATTGTATATATAACGAGAATTAAACACAACCATTAAATCAGTTTTAGTTTTTTTCCGGCACCATAAGTTTACATGCAGAACGCTGAGAACGTAATGAATGACCGAGCGTAATGAAAAACAAATCCGCTTTCCAGTCCAGATACAGGCGTACAACGAGCCTACACAAGCTTAAATATAATAGGGGAGAATTCGTAAATACTACATGTAGTGAGAAATCTTTTCGTTTGTCCATAATTACTGTCAGATTCAATCATGTCATGGCGACGTTTCGCGCTGTGCAAAGACAAATTCGGACATTGTTGACTTACACTGTTTAAATTTGAATGTTCCTCCTTGAATGTTGTTGGCTTTTTGATGTTAAGTTTTACTTCCTCGGTTTCTTGAATGGCCATTGATTCTCAAACTGAAGTTCTAGCGCTCAAGATATTTGGTAGATATATTCCATTGCTGTTTTTCCGAAAGTGAAGTAAAACGGGAACCGAAGCCATGTTATTGAGACACAAACTTCAAGCGGACGCTGATTTCAAGCCCGCGCTTCTCGGAAGCCATTAGAGTGCTTAGCTCTGATTGGCTTAGTGATTCTATCATGAACGGTGATTGGTTATATTTTTCACATGTGAAGAACGCTATACGCAAACCTGATTGGACGTATCGCTTTTTTCACCGGTGAAATATAGCACATATAGAATTCTATTTGCAAGGTTTATTGCCTAAAATTCTCGCTATATATACAATAAAATTATTATACTGATCAATGGCTTATAGTTTATTTCTATTTCACTTGATAAAAGGCAAAGTACTGAAGTATACTTGTACTTGTACATGAATGAAGTAATTATCTTTTAGGCACAATATCTGTTGATGGAGGTGTGACCAACCCTAAGTGTGGCAGTAGTTACAGTGTTCCACAAGGGAAGGTTTATCCTTCTTCTGTCATCCCTCTTTGTATGGAAGATATGTGACAATCAGAAGTTTACTGACGAATATGTATTAACACTGTGTGAAGTTGAAGTGTATTCTGAAAGGAGAGGTACATAATTTGTTGATGCTTATGATAATAATCTGTAAATTTGATACTGGTGGTTGTGATGATCCACAGTTATATAGAGTATGATACATGTAGTTGTAAATCTAGTTTAAAATAAAAATTCATTTTGCACAAAATTAAGAAGATACCAGTCTTGCTCTTTTCTTATGATTGTACACTGTTGTTTATTTTGGTTTGAATTCAGGAAGGCCAATTATTATTTGCATAATTTAAACAAATGCACATGAAAGGCAAATTCTTTTTCAGCATGTCCAATGCAGGCCATTGGTGTGGCAAGCAGAGATGCATTCCCAGATAGCTCTTTCTCTGCCTCATCAACAGAAAGTGGTAATGATGCTTTTAAAGGGCGACTATATGGAGAACGTGCATGGTCACCCGAAAAAAACAATAATGCCAATGACTACCTACAAATTGACCTGCTGTATGAATTTGTTATCTGTGCTGTTGCTACTCAAGGAAAGTTCACTGCTGCTCACTGGACAAAAACGTACAAGTTACAGTTATCATACGATGATAGCAGTTGGGTAATCTATCAAGAAAACAATACTGACAAGGTTGGTTTGAGTTATGAACTCAGAGAAGTCTGCTAACATTAGTCTATAAAGTCCAGAAAATCCCTGTACACACTATACACATATAAAAATAATCGCCCCTGGGAGTTTGGCTTTCAGGATATATCACAGGAATAATTGTACTTCTTCTGCTGTGTAGATCATTTGTGACCTCGTACGCGAAAACGTTCCTTACGGTATCCGTTCAAACGGCTGAACGCACAGCAAGCGGATGGATAAGAAATGGCTAGACAAGCCGTTCGAAACGGATCGGTTGAACGGCTGAACAGATGCCAATTTTTTTTCGAACGGTTAAGTCGAACGGCTGAACAGATGTAATTTTTTTCGAACGGCCGAGGTCGAACGGGTAAACGGATGCAATTTTTTTTCAAACGGCTGAACGGATGCAAATTTTTTTCTAACGGCAGGGTCAAACGGCTGAACGGATGTACTGTTTATAGAACGATTAAGTCGAACGGGTGAACGGATGCCATTTTTATTTTCGAATGCCTAGGATCGAATGGCTAGATGGCAGAAGCAAAAATAAATGAGAAACACTATTCCGGCTTGAAATGAGTCGCTTTGCCACGTTGTTGTCGCTGTGCCATGTGTGGCCGCAAAAAAATATATCAGCTGTTCAAACTAGATATTTTCCAACTTTTGACACAAATAACGCTGCTTTCGCGAAGCCGTTTTTCAGTGTTCGAAATGAAAATAACGCAATCTCAAAATAAATTATTTTCGAGTGGCGCCATCATCACGCTCTCGCCCGGGCGTCTGGCCACGTTTGCATGGAGGAATTTTTTTTGTTTTGATAGTTATTGCAACGGATAGCGCTATCTCGAATTCGAACGGTTGACGATTTTCTACTCAAGTCTTATAGCGTGACGGCTGGCAAATTGTTTAGGGACGGTATATTCTCACAACGCTTGAATCGTTGACAATAATAACTTTTTGAGTCTGAATGGCTGGAACCGTTCGAACGTGACAGTCAACTAAATTGATAGTTACTGTTTTGTTTTTTTTGAACGGATAGCTGGAAAGGTTGATGAATTTTTTTGAACGGTATAACTCGAACCGTTCGAAAGGCTGACGATTTTTCTTTTAATAGATAGCCCGCATCTTTCGAACAGCTGACTATTTTTTTTTGAACGGATAGCTCGAGCCGTTCGAACGGTTGACAAACTTTTTGAACAGATGGCTAAAACCATTCCAACAGCTGACGAACTCGCGCCGTTTGAATGGCTGATGATTTTTTTAATTGGATAGTTCGAACCGTTCGAACGGCTGACGATATTAATTTTTGAACGGACAGCTTGAGCCGTTCGAACGGATGCTAATTTTTTTGAATGGATAGCTCGATCCGCTCGAACGGATGCTAATTTTTTCGAACGGATAGCTCGAACCGTTCAAACGGATGCAAATTTTTTTTGAACAGATACCTCGATCCGTTCGAATGGATGCTAATTTGTTTGAACGGATAGCTCGAGCCGTTCCAACGGCTAATGAACGGCTTACAAACCGCTATCCGTTTAAAAACGGCTAACCGTAAGGAACGTTTTCGCATGAGAGGTCACATTTTTGCACCTTCCTCATAGAACCACCACCTGGTTAGCTCAGTTGGTAGGGACACTGTCAGTCTGCTGTGCAGGAGGTCGAGGGTTCGAGCCCCAGACCGGACCAACACTCAGGGTCTTAAAATAACTGAGGAGAATGTGCTGCCTTTGTAATTATATCTTCAAATGGTTAGACATTCAAGTCTTCTCAGATAAGGACTTTAAACCGTAGGCCCTTTCTCCTGCATCTTCAGTGTTACATGGTTAGCAGGGGACACTAAAGAACCCACGCACTTGTCGAAAAGAGTAGGGGACGTAGTTCCTGGTGTGGTGGTCTATCTCTCCATGTATGGGTCGGTGGGTGGGTGAGATCTAAAATGGACTGATAGCGGCAGCCTGGGGCGCCTTATATAAGCTGACGTCTGATCTCACCCGATAGGAAAAATTTTTAAATTGGTCCTGAAAAGCCCAGGACCAACATTTGATGGCAAGAATCTTCTTGTCAAATTTATGACAAAAAATATCAGAAACACATAATGATGTTCTTCGCACAAGAACACAAGTCTAACACTTTTATGTCATTGAAAAACAGGGAACTCTTTTTTTCAAAAATCACATGATTTTCTTTACTTTAAATTATTTTGTGTTCCAGGTACATATAGCATATTCAGGTTAGTTGTTAGGCAAGTCTTCTTTGGGAGATCTCTATGAAATTAATATTCCATGTGTGGACATAAACAAAGTTCAACTTGATCAGAAAATAATAAGTATTTGCATCACCTTGCTTGTCTTAATTTTTTGCTATGAATAGTCAAACCAAAACAGTTTTTTCTAGTGTAGATTAATTACCCTTGGGGTTTTGGCTTCCAGAATTATTTTTTTTGTTTTTTGTCAGAAAGATATTTCGTCATATTGTCAGAAAAAATTCCATTTTTGCAAAGTGGGTTTGAAGATAAATCACAAGTGAATTCTTGTACTTCATTACATATGTACAGTTTGTCCTTTTTCTGCCACAGAGGATTCTGCCTGCTGTAGACATAGACATACAATGTAGACAGTTAGACATAGTTTATTTTACTTGTACTTGTACAGCACACGTAGCTTTGGTAATGGTATTTGACTTGATAAGCTGACTTTACAGGATGTACCTGCTAGTTTACTGGTGCACTAAGAAAACAAAATAACAAAGTAAAAATGCATGTACAATGCCACAAGTTAGAAACAATGTGTACATTTAACCTGTCCTCCGTACGGGATTCGGGATTTTGAAGGAAAAGGGGGATGAGATTCCGGATTGTACTAGACTCTTTCCCAAAATGGCGGCCGAATATTCAAATAAGTCAAAATTAAAAACGTATACTAGCACTAGAAAGAACACCTTTACTTTAGTAATCCTGCAAAGTTTCAGCATTTCAGGTGTGGTATCAGCTGAGCAAATGTAAGTTGAAAATTGACCAGTCATACAAACGTCTGTAAATTTCTCAATTTTCAACTTACATTTTTCTCATATGATATTACAGCTGAAAAGCTGAAACTTTGCAGTTTTACTAAAGTAAAGGTGTTATTTGTAGTGCTAATAAACGTTTTTAATTTTAGCTAATTTTAACTTGTTTGAATTTTCTGTCGCCATTTTGGATAAGCGTCTATAATTATGACAGGGACACTGGATTTGGTGATTTTAACAGGCGGGAATCGGAAAATGTCGCTTTTAAGAAACCAAGATTCGGGAATTCCAGAGACTGAAATATGCAAAGAAAATCAAGCTGTCATCTTAAAGGTTTTTCTTTTCTGTGTGTGTGTTGCCATTGTCTTTTTAGTTATTATTTTGTTTTTATTATCATTATTATCAGGGGGTTAGCTTCTTTTTGTGTATTGATTATTATTTTTTGTCAGTTTAGGTAGACTGTATGCAATGCAATCAAATGTAAAATGCAAAATTATTTCGTTAAATGTTAGAGGTATAAGAGAGCAGACCAAAAGAAGGAGCATCTTTACTTATTTGAAAGATCAAAAAGCCGATTTTTATTTTCTCCAAGAGAAGTATTCAGATGCAAATGATGAAGCAATGTTTTGTCCTAGGGGGGAGAGTATGGCTACACGAGAGAGAGACACGTTTTTCAGGGATCGAAGTGATCCGGAAGGCAGGTGTCATCGAACAAAAGAGGCAAAACAGAAAAAAAAGGAAAAAAAGGAAAAAGAAACGAGCTATAAAAGACCATAAAAATGACTGATTGACTGATGCAACTCGTTTAAAACTAGTCATGAAAAAACAAATGAACTAGATCATCGTTTTAGTGTAGAGAGATACAGCTAATTGAACCTAATAGTCAGTGCTTGGGTCTGCTGTAAGGAAATCTGGAATGGAACTTCAAGGATCGTTTTTGTTGAGGTTAGGACTAATGAAACTATGACCGGGATCGGGATTAGCCGGTAGAAAATGTCGGGATTGCGGGATTGAGGGAAAATTCCGGTCGGGATGGTCGGATTGAAGAACCCTATTGGGGACCCTCTATTAAAAGCGAGCTAGTAAAACATAAACTTGTCCTCAGTGGATGAGTAGACAGTTCACTATTTACCACAGTCATTTTCTGTAACACTGTGAAGAAGGAAAGCTGTGCCTTCCAAAATATTGGAAAATATATCCCTATACTGTGTAATCAGCATTGCTAATTTTCGTCTATTAGTAAAATATAAACTTGTCCTCAGATGATGGGTGGACAATTCACCACCATGTACAGTACCACAATAGACTGACTGTCCCCTTGAGGTGATTACTCAGAAATAAAACCTGTTGAACGATTTTTTTGAAACTTTCTCTGAATGTTCCCTACCAAACGCTGTTTCAAAAACAACAATTAAAAAGGTAGGTTACCATACTCGCTTAAGAAGTATGATGGGCCAATCTCACTTGGCCCATTTATGCCTAATCTTGTGCGTTATTTTCTCAGTTCATGTTACAATGTACATTAAATTTTTGTGTAGCTGAAAGTAAAGGTTACTATAATAATACTCTGAAAAAATTCTTGTTAGATTGAAAGTCTTGGGCACTTGGAAGATTGTAATCTTTATTGCATGCAAATGTCACACAATTCCAAATGACATGAACTCAAAATGTTTCTTGAATCGTTGTTTTCGAGGTGATAATTTGCATCCTCGGGTAACGGTTAGTGCACTCTTTTAGCTTTTACATCTTGTTTTCCTCGATCCCAAACAATTTTTCCTTAATTTTTTAACTTAAGCAGGTAATTGGTGTACCAAAATAATTATGCAATAACAAAATTAAGATTATTAAAATTAAGATTATTAAAATTAAGATCACCATGCTTGTTTAAGAGAAAACAAGCATTTTTCTCACTTTTGGACTTAGCTTGGGGAATCCTCCTATACAGTGTATTATGTACAGTGTACCTTCACGCACTCGTGTATGTGCTAATGACTTGAAAGGCGTGTACAGAAGGGATAAGCAATGCAATACTGAGGAATCACCTTAATAAAAAGAAAGAAAGGCAAGGTAAAGTCTGCATACGAGCCAAGTGGCCCATCAGGCCAGATCTTAACCCGGTTTCCTTAGCATGAAGCGACTAAGAATATTTCCACTCCCACTGGATGGAATGCTAGTGCATAGTGATAATTGTTATTTTGTGTGTTTTATGTTATCAACTCGCATTTCAGGTATTCAATGGTAATTCTGGACAAGATGACATAGTTAAACACAGCCTCAAGGAATATGCAAGTGCAAGATTCATACGGTTCCAACCAACAACTTTTAATACTCACAAAGCTCTAAGAGTTGAAGTGTATGGAATACTTATATCAACAGGTACATGTATTAATTAAATTTGGTGACCAAACACAGCAGGGGCAGATCCAGAATTTTTCAAAGGGAAGGGGGGAGGTGGCTTGGGCATGCCCACAATGCTGCAATGTGTGAAAACTTTTATGTGACAAATACTGGCAATACTACAAGGTAAAAATAACAGTGAGGCACCTGTCCAGACATCTATTTTTTTTGTTACCATGTCTGTTGTTTTGCTTTTCCAAAACACAGGTGGTTATCCACCCAATCCACCACACTCCTAACTCTTCCCCAGTACAGTACAGTACAGTATTACTAGTTTTACTAGTAATTAGTTAATTGTAAACGACCCCACAAGCTCATGTAGCTTTAACACTTATCGTTTCAAAATAAAGGCCATCTATCTATTCATTCCCCAGAGCCTCGTAATGAGGTGTATTGTTGTATGCTGAATTTTAATGTATCAAAGTTGGTCTATTGAGCAAAAATCCTATCAGTAATTCTATTTAGTGAATGTTAGTTCACCAGACCATCAACCCTTTGAGGCACATGAATGTAACTTTAGGTGACTTTTCTTCAAATTTTTCTTGGTTTTGTTTTTCTGTTTTAGCTTTTGTTTATTTTGTTTTTGGTTTACTGGCAGTGACATTTCACTTCATTAGCAACTGGTATGCAAAAGTCGGTTTATTTTTCCTTAAAAGTTGATATGGTCTTTAAACAGTTGGAGACTTATTATTTCATATTTATTCTTCTATTTTTTGTCTTAATAAATTCTTGTGTAAGAAAAAAAAAACAGTAGCAGAATTCACCTTTCTTAAATAACAAGTAATTTCTTAGAAATTGATTTTGTAATGAAAACTACAGATAAAAAGTCACAACATGTCAACCTCTCACTTCAAATTGACCTTAGAGCAGTCAAAATGTGGAATGTTACTGGTAATGATGTTTTGCTACAGGTACAAGCTAATTAAGGGACTGTGCAATAATTATCTGGAGGGGGGGTTCTAAAATTAGCAAAGTAGACCTTAAAATAAAGTTGCACCCCCCCCTGAATTAAAGTTAAAATAACTTCTTGTCCACCCCCGTCTAGAGGGGAGATTACTTTCAACCCGCCCTCCCCAACCTCTGATCCTCTCTACATCCCTCTTTACCTTTACACTACTTCTGGTATGTCTGCATTATCAATAAATAAAACTTGGAAGCTGCGCTCCACATAATCGTCGCCTGATGAACCACCTTCATCTTCGGTTGACTCCTCATCAGAATCACTTGAGGTATCATCATGAGAACTGGAGGGCATGTTTTCATCATCATCTTCGATGTCTTCATCAAATGTTCTTGCTACAGAACCATCTGCATGCTTAAGGTCATTCCCCTGTTTTGCACTGCGCAACTTTACTGCGCATCCTAATTGGCAACATCACCTCCAGCAAACAAGCTCAAGTCATGCAATCTTTCTAAGATGGCGGCCTTTCGCGACGAGCGCGTTAGGGACAAAAAAGGCTGTTTTCGCCGTGTAAAAGAATGCGAACGTCGACAGAATTTGCAGATCCAATGCAAACGGAAATTTGAGAAAGTGGGTGAAGATGTTGAGAACGGTAATGGCCGTAGAAGTGATTTTGAGCTGTCGGGAAGACGCGTTGTTGAGTTGGATTTGTTGGCGAAAGTACTAGATGAAGGCTGTAAAGCCTGCGGGAATCCGCTTCAGCTCTCGAACTGTTTTCATGAAACAGTTTCCGGACTCGGAAGCCTCTTGTACCTAACTTGTGCAAACGGTGAATGTGGAGAAATAAACGTGTGTAGAACTAACAAGACTCATCGGACCGGAAGCCTTCAGCGAGGGAGGCCCATATTTGATGTCAACACAAAGCTTGCAGCAGGTATGTTGGCTCGTTTATTTAATTTGCTGTACGTTCAAAATGACTTCACAGACTTATGATTGCTGAAAATTAGAATACCTGAACTCCAAATGCAATTTTGTCTTCTAAGGAGTTAATCAATGTTTGTCGAACAATTAGAAAAATTATGTTATTTTATATATTTTTTACGAGGCACAATTTGTGTAACTACACGCGTACGATTGTGAGTATTTTTAGTAATATTTGCTGTCACATAAGCTAACAGCTTTAGCCTTCGTTCCAAAGAAATGAGGATACAAAGTAATTTTGTTCATTAGAAAGTAAAATAAAATAAATAAATACGTTTTTTTCTTTATAGGAATGTTACATGCCGGTATCGGACCAACGCACGTGAATGCACTGTTGACAGGACCTCCATGTGTCAATTTGTTTTATGCATGATGCTTTTAAGTTGTGGCATTATTTGTGTAAAACCAAAACAGAAATTACACACGTGTAATAATAAAATTTGAGTGCAACGCTCTCGGAGGAATTCACTAGCTGACTTTTCTACCCAAGAAGTACATGAAATCCATGATAAAATCCAGTCATTAAAGTTCATGGGCACAGTCCTTAGTTGTTTGGGGGAGTAAGGCCTGGGACCTAAAATATCTCTTTACTGCATATGTAAAGAAAATTAAATCAACAAAACTGATTTAAGACATATCTGTGATGAACACTTTCTAGGTTGGTTGAAATAATTTTTTGTGCAATTTGTCTATTTTATAGTCCAATTCTGAACGTTTGGCCTTGATTTCCTTCGGTTTCCATGGTAACCAATAATTTCTTGCAATAAATTCTGATCCAAATTTTATCAAAGTGGTTTAACAACTACCGTATGTCTTCTCCTGTATGTAAAAAGGAATTTGTACAGCTTTATAAGTATATTTAATCTGCAAATTTAACAGTTTTGAGTCATGTAGCAGGAGGGCTGGGTCTGAAATCCCCAGCCATATCTCACTAACGAGTATGGGCACCCCCTCTTTTTTTTCATTCATTCTAATCAAGTACCAATAGCCTTTGCATAAAAAAAGAATGGTCACATTTCTATTGACAGAAATTTTTTAAAAAAGGAAAACAGAGTTGACTGTAGTTTTTATGTTTTGCATTTTGGTCACCATGGCAACCAATCATTGTATAATAGTTTTCCAGGAATAAACGTTTTCTGTCTAAATCAAGTGTAAAGAGATTACCTGTATCCAACACAATGTAATTACTATTTTGTCAAGCATATCATTTCAAGTTTGGAGTTACAGGGATGCTACAATAAATTACAGTGGCCTTCTAAAATACATGGTGAATAATGTGAAAATGGGGCATTTTCAGTGTGACGTCACACCTTTACGAGCCTGGGGACCCCCCTTTTTTATTTCAAATTTGGACTTGTCATATCATAAATATTTAGTAGACAAAGTTTGAACGAAAATCTATTGTCGGTTCTATTACAGGGGAATTACCTTAAGTATTCGCTCAATTAATTGTGCCTTGTTTCCAGATACCATGAGACCTTCTTGCCTTAGATAGAGCCGAAGTTGCTTGTTAGTCAGTCTTTCAACATCGTCTCTGCTCTCCCAACAAATATCTTCTGGAATGGTGTTTCTTTCCAGATTTCTTTTGTCTGCTTTTAGAGCCAAGATTCCAAAAATTGATTTTGATTAGCTTACATGTAATATACATTATCTTGAGTCCATGTATTGAGATCAGACCTCTCAGTTTAACTTCTAACCCCCTTCTACAAATGTTTAAGAAATTACATCTTACCCCCCCTACCCTGCGCTTTGGTTTAAGTTCAGGCCCCCCCTATTAATCTTAGAACCCCCCCCCCCCCTCCAGATAATTATTGCACAGTCCCTAAAAGAACTTTAACTACTTCCTATATTTTATTTACCAAAGTGAAATACTTAGTTTCTCAAATAGATTGCTTTGATATACATGTATTTCTGCAGTTCCTTCACAAGCTCCCAGTGGTTTTACAGTAGCTGCAAGTACATCTACCAGTATCACAGCATCCTGGCAGTTACCACCAGAAAATTCCAGACATGGAAACATAACAGGATTTAAACTGTTCTACAAAGAGAAAGACTCTGTAGGGTCACCATTTGATATAACTATAAATGATGGAGGAAGTTACACTAAAGACATCATGGGGCTTTCAATATATACAGAATATGAATTTCAAGTGTTGGCATTTACTTCTAAAGGTGATGGACCAAAGAGTTCAGTGGTGGTTGAAAGAACAATGGAAGATGGTAAGAACTTACTAACATACTAACAGATATTTTGATAATAACTCCGTGCTTTCCTAGGAGGAGTCAGCGTGGCCGAGTAGTTTAGGGCGCTGATGTTGTAATCCGGCTGTCTCTGGTTCAAGGCCTCCATCCTGGCACTTCACTAGCAGGAATGGTTTCTTGATGTCCCAAGTTCAAATCCTCGGTAATGCTTTGTGAATAGCCAACTGGTCTGCCCTCCTCAGTTGGGATTTTTAACTATGTTGCGTTTATTTGAAATATTTGTTTCCTTTGTTTCAGGGTCATACCTGTAAACTAGCTAAGCTTAGTAGTGCTTGTATAGTTAAGAGCATGGCCACTATAAATAATATAAATTTTACATTTTTTGCGTTGTATAAGAGAATGCACCAATATGTTGTCACTGCTTCAATGCACAAAAGTTTTAAGGATGTTTCTGTTTACATACATGTACATGCAGAGTGTGTACATGTGCAATTTTTTAAATTAATTTTTACCAAAAAACAGAGAGGTGTATAGAGTGTGTGCATTCTCATGCCATAAAAAATAAAATTAAAAACCCATGCAGTGGATAAAGTCAAGAAATTGTGATATTATAGACGATAAATAAAGAAGACTGTTCTCCAAGTTTAAGGTATTCGTCGAATTGTTCTGCACAAAATGATAGCTTAGTATAGAACCGCCATGTTTGGGGACCTCCTAATTTGGTCGTCCGATTTAGCAGCCAGTAAATAGTATTAAGATCTGGAACTTTCTTTGGATGAAGCAAGCCAAAAAACATTTGCACGAGCACTTTTCCTATCACTTAAACTTTTAAAATAGCTAAAAATCATGAGTTGAGTGTATATTTTTTGACAAATGCGCTGGTTTCCAAACAAAGGACGCAATTGAGCTGGAAAGTTGTAAACAGATATAAATTTAGTACCTCTTATGCCAGATGGGAATATAATCTTAAGTGGGTCTTAACGTTTGGATTTGAGAATTTGATGGTGTCATGTGCACACACTCTATACGCCTGAAACTTTTTGTTTGAATAGAACCTCTCTTCATAGTCAGAATATGTGAATGAAACAGTAGATTCCTTGATTTGAAAGCTGTCAATTGACCAAAAAAGGGATGTCCTATATCAAGGTTGTATGCAACTAAGCTGGTGTTCAGTTTCATGAGAGATGTTTACCCAGGTTTTGTATTGATTTTACTAAAGCAAAATTTTTAATTGTGTAAATGCAGTGGTAAAATAAGGTAAACGTTGGTAAGTAAGTCCTCCCAGGTTTGTTGAGATTTGAATGCCTCATCAGGCATGGTTTAGCTCAGTAACTGATGGCAACCTAGGAAAAGCAGATGTAGTCTTGACATCTTGGCGGGCAAGTGGTCATGCATTAAGGTCGTAAAGAAAATAGTCCACAGCCAAGAAAAGCAAAATTAACTACTGTTTAGGCAAAGAAATCCCGGACTGCTGTTTTCTTTTCATCGTCAAGTGTTATAAGCATTAATCCTTTCTATTAGCAGCTCATCTCAGCGGCAGGATACATGCAGGGGCAACAAGAAAACCTGTTGGTCACAAAGAGAAAGAGAGAAAGCAAAAAAAATGATATTTGAGGTCTATGGAGAAGGGAAAAAAATGGAATTTTAAGCAGTCCCGAATAAGTAGTACCTAAACAAGTACACAGTCCATGCTTCTCAGTAGAAAGCGATTTATAAAGTAAGAAAATCGGTTATATTAACACTGGAACAAAATATACAGTGTTAAACCAGGAAAATAGTCGCAAAATCAACAAAAAACTAATTAATAACTAACTTATCCATAGAAAGGACAAACATGCTCAGAACAGTGAACAAAAAGATGTTCTCAACCAAATAAAACGAAGGAGACTAATATTTGGAACAATAACAAAACAATTGCGTGGCCAAATAACAGAAGTCAAGCTAAACAGAGTGCTATTAGTCACAATTAAAGCAAATCTTGTAAACAGAATTAAACAATGAAGCCACGAGCACAAAATATTGTAAACATGCTAACAAGAAAATAACTCATACCAAGGAGTGTAGGTCAACTAAGACTTGACTTGAGAAGGACTTGCTTCAGAGCAAGTGCTAGTGCGAAGGCTTGTATGCAACTGACAAAAACTAGCTTGCTACTAATAATTTCTTGATGTTCTAAGTATCCTGTGACTCAAAGCATAACAATGCACAGGGCTTAACCACAATTTCCATGCCAAGATTTCTGCATGCTTACAAGCTAAATGAAACAGGAATTCTATATTCATTGAAGAATACTTACCTCGGAGGAAATAACTAAACATGATTTAACTGATATGCCTTTAAATAGGCTAGTCTTGTGGTTTTTGTGACCGAAATTTGGCAACTGAAAACTGCATTCCTGTGTACACTAAAAGTTGGCACATGTTTTAAAATACTAACAAAAAGGTATCTTACATTCCTAAAAGTGTCACGTTACTGTACAAAGAACGCTTAGAAACATTTAATGACTTTTTGTTTTCCTAAATGTAGCCTTGTTTCGTTCTGATTGTGTGATTATTAGTATCCTTTTTTGGCTAGCCGCACAAAGAATTCGTTAAGTTTAGTTTCCTACGTCATCGAAATATATTAGCTCTCTTTCCGCGCGAACATTTTAGTTTTAATGACGTTTGCGCTAATTGTTTCTGCGCATCCTTACTGCGCACGCAAATTCACGTGCCACGTCATTCACAGAGCTACATGTAAACCTTGGAGAAGTGTCTTCTTTATAATTATGTCTTCTGTAACGTCACAATTTCTTGAGTTTTCCACTTTATCGTTTTCGATTTCCTTTTTATTGCATGACAGTGAAAACGATCTATAATTACAAACGTGCACTTTGTATTATTTGCTTACCTGGAGAGCAGCCAGCATGATCGTTAGGGTGGAATCTGCGTGGTCTTTTAAAAACAGGGGATGGCTAAGGCTGTGAAAGAAGCAAGAGTAGGGTTCTTGTACAATGAAGTAAGGCTTATTCCAAGCTGATATATAATTATGTATTAAGAGTTATACCACACTTAGTAGTAGACATAGAGTAGCATTGTATAATTGTGAGAATTGTGAGAATTTCTTGTGTTATATTACCAGTCAAAAATTGTTTTTATAATTCATAGTCGTTTCCAAGGAACATGTGCTACACTGCAAATATACATGTAGCTTTATTGACATCTATGGCAATAAAACAGATTAATTGTGGCTTCTCTCACCAGCACCAGATGTTCCTGCTGCCCTCAATCATTCTATTATAGCACCAGACAAGTCTCACGGCCCAAAAGTAAACCTTACCTGGAGTGAGCCAATAAAAGCCAATGGGATTATCAGGAATTACACTTTGTTTATGGCCACGAGAAAGATCCACAGAAAGAGACCTTTGGAAAAGACACATTAAGCTACTCAGTTGATGTGTTGGTGGATTGACCTATCAGTTCTCTGTCAGAGCTGTGACTATCAAACCTGGAGAAAATGTTACTTTAACTGTAGATATCCCAGAGTATGGTAGGTTCAGTTTCCTTTATCAATGTGAACCTTTATTTGATCACGGAAAAAGTAAAAACAAAATAGACAATTGTAAAATTTTCCCTTTATCTTCCGTGGTTTCCTTTTCAGTATTATACAAGTACGATGTACATGTACGTGTATATCAAAAAATGTATTTTCAGTATCTGTCAGTGACTGTGCAAGATAGTGTGCAGGATGCTCTTCTTTGATATCAAATGAAGTCAGCTGAAATAAAAACTCGAAGTTTTCATTCATGTACGTTTGTAGCAAGACTAAGCCAATTTTTTCTGTGTATTTGTAATCCTTCTTGTCACACTTTAATAGAATTTAATGGTAGTAGTGAATTAAAACGGATTCTCGCAAGAGAAATTAATCTCAGGAAAGCCGTTAATCAACTCTTCTGGATTTGCATTAAGGTGATTCCTCAGAAATGAAAGTTACCGATGAATTTTTTTGAAACTTTCCCTGATGCTCTCTACAAGCACTGTTTCGAAATATACAATAAAAATGATAGGTCACCATTCTCGTTTAGAGATGTGATGGGTCAATCTTACCCCATTTATGCCTGTTCTCATGCTAATCATGCGCGTTGTTCATCGATCAAGTTACATTTGCGGTAGCTCGAATCATAGTTTATAAAAGTAATACTCGAAAAAAAACTGACAGGTGGAAATTGTCGAGCATATAGAACAATATGATATAAAATTTGTGGAAACATTACACTATTTAAACGACGTGGACATGACAGCGTTCGCAGAGTCGTTATTTTGCGGGTCATAATTTGTATTCCCGAGCAACGGTTTCGTGCACTCCTTCACCTATATCTTTTTTTTTCCTTCCGATAAAATTTTTTGTGTTTTTCTTCAAATTAAGGAGGATAATATGTATATTATTATTGTGCAATAAAAAATATAGGTCACCATGCTCATTAAAAAGAAAACGAACATTTATTTCGCTATCGAGCTTAGCTTGAGGGAAATTTCTTACGTTTTGCACGTGCACGCGCTCATTTGCGCGCGCTAATGACGCGAAAATCGTGCGCAGTAGGGATGTGCAATGCAATACTGAGGAATCACCTTAATCAGTTTTTATCAACTAGTTTCGGTGTTTAGTGTAAATAAGTCATATGATCGAGGTCATTGTGGAATTTCTTTTACAAGTTTGTCGTTGATTATCTCGTGATATCTCTGCACCAGCATGTTTGCCTTTTTAATCATGTGGCTTTTTTGTTTTCCCTGTAAAGAACCAAGCGTTGGCCCAGATAATGTTTTACCCTCAGAACTGAACAAGACCAACCTTTAACATTTCTTGGGCTCCTCTTACAAGGGAACAGAGTTATGGTAAAGTTATCTTGTATGACGTCAAGGAGGAGTTGGTGTCAAGAGTAAAACGTCGAAAAAGATCTTCTATCAGCAGCAGAACGTTAAATACAACAACAACATTTGTTGTCCTGTCTGATTTGTCGCTTTGTTCCCAGTACAATGTGTCTGTTAGAGCTTACACTAAAGCAGGCCCTGGACCCTATAGTCAACCTATGATATTGCAAACATCAAGTGAGTACAATTAAAATACTGAAACTTGATATACTGTAGTCCTTTACAAATTAGTGACAACGTTTTCAAAAACATAGGCCATTGCAGAAACGTGAGAGGACTGGGAAAGAGTATGGTTGTTCTCCGTTTGTTTGAAAAACTAAGATATTCAAATGAAAGAACAACTAAATTTGAGAGTCTTAACCAAGAATAGAGGTGTTTAGAGGAGGAAAATGGCAAATTGGTAGCTCTTCAAATGTCACCTAAAATAGAGAGTTTGTATGGATTGGGTAGACAAGCCACAAAATTGTGAGGGTTGTATGGAATTTTGCAACTTTTGCAAGGCTCCCATTTGAACAATTTTCTGCTGAAAACTCTTAAACTTGGCTGGTACAGTAGCTTATCATTCAGTAGAATTTCAGTCGAAATGTTTAGATTTTCCATCCAATCAATATAGGAAACTCGCCCCAGTCCTCTCACATTTCTGCAATGGGCTATTATGATGTAGATAAAACATTGCATTCCAATCAGAATTACTAAGTTGATAAATTATATCATCTGGGTAATGTAGAGAAAAAACATGTGTCCTAAATAAACCATATTCGTATTCTTGGTATTGGACTGCAATAGGCCACTCTCAATATGGCTCCAATGCTTTCAGGACAAACATCTGTATGGGGTGTGTTTTTTTATCTCTTGGGAATTGAGAGACAAAAGAAACAAATATTTAAGCGTCGTAGCCATGTTAGAATATTGATATATTGAACATGGCCTTTCAGCTTGCAAACTGAGGCTAATACAGGGAGTCTTTCAAGTGCAAACGACATTAATCTTTTTTAATGATATTCCTCCGCATGAGCCTCCATTGCAAGATAGTTGCAGTCCAGTACCGTGAATATGACATTAATATCTTTTAAGGATATTCCCCCACATGAGCCTCCATTGCATGCTAGTTCCAGTCCAATACCATGAATATGCATTAATCTCTTTTTAATGATATTCCACCCATAATGAGCCTCCATTGGCATGCTAGTTCCAGTCCAATACCATGAATATGACATTAATATCTTTTTAAACGATATTTCCCCGCATGAGCCTCGTTTGCAAGCTAGTTCCAGTCCAATACCGTGAAATATGACATTAATCTCTTTTTAATGATATTCCCCCACATGAGCCTCCATTGCAAGCTAGTTCCAGTCCAATACCATGAATAGGACATTAATCTATTTTAATAATATTCCTCGCATGAACCTCCATACATGCCTAGTTCCAGTCCAATACCATGAATATGACATTAATCTATTTTAATGATATTTCTCCACATGAGCCTCCTTTGCATGCTAGTTCCAGTCCAATACCATGAATATGACATTACTTCCAGTTTTAATGATATTTCTCCACATGAGCCTCCATTGCAAGCTAGTTCCGTCCAATACCAAGAATACAAACATATCTTATTGTAACATGATAAGATCGAGTTTAGCATCGCATGTTATTAAACCAGTGTATACAGTAGGCATGGTTAAGGAATAAGATAATTCACAATACTTCACAACGCGTGTTGGACACTGATGACATGATAGATAGCCAATGAAGTGTGTACATCCGCAAAATATAGAAAGATGAATAAAATAAAAATAAAAACACCCAAAAATTCACACGTACGCTTGACATATTTGCAGAGCATGATATAAATTCTCATATATCATGATGATTTAGGCAGTGAAAAGTCTTGAATCGCATGTACAGAGATCGAGTTTTAATAATGCAGTTTAACCGGACCTCACAGTCTGAAAGCAAACATGTATGTACCTGTGTACGTTCTAAGCGTTTGTGACTGCATATATTTTACGTCTCATTTTGTCATCGTCATCAAGGGCCAGAATCTCTCTGGGATCTGAAGGAAAAAAATTCTGGAACAACAGAAGTCACACTGGAGTGGAAAAAACCAAATGTTACCACAAGGGAAAAGACCAGTTACACAGTAAGTAAAATGAAGATATACATGTTCAAATCCTTGGACACCCAAGGGCAGTTAGTTGGGACAGGAGGAAGAAAACATGGCGGAAATGTAGCGGCAATGTATAGCGCTACAATTTTTGCCGAGTCTAGTTCATCTCGTTCCAATTAACTGCCTTTGTGGATGAAGTGTTATTGAAAAATGATCTCCAGTTTTCCTAACATGAACATTTTGAGTAAGTGCAAGATTTTTCACGTCAAAGTGAGCATACTTGGGCATTACAATCATCTGAAATCAGTTTGGTCCGATTGTTGTTTTCTTGGGACTGTAAACACTGCTGATTAAATTATTGTCATTTTGTGACATTAATTTAGATGCAGTTTGGTCTTACAATGTTAGAATTTTAACTTGTTGTTTTACCTGTTAAGGTTAGGTACAGTGGAACAAAGTCTTACAATAACAGTTTTAAACACGAGGGCTTAAAAGAAAAAATAAAGGCAACAACATATTCCGTGAAGAATCTAGTGCCAGGCTCTCACTATGATTTCGAGGTTTATGCAACCTCTGTTTGTGGCAGTAGTTCATCTTCAAATGTGGAAGTGGAAACAATAATAGAAGGTGAACATTTCTTGATGACTTTGATATAAATTTTGTAATTCAATTCCTGAATCGAATTTTTGTATTCATATTTCTCAGAAACGAAACCGTATTTTTGAGCTTCCTGGGTAAACTTTTTACTGCCAAGAGTTTTAACTGCCAATTTGAGCATATCCCAGCTAGACAAACAAGTTGATATACTCGCATTGCTCACTGTCTCATGTCATAAGCAAAACTGAAAAGTTACTCCTTTCTGTCGTCAAAACTGCGGGGTTAGAGTTGTTTTCAATTGAGTATCGTAAAACCAAAACCAAAGTAATTACTCTAGCCAATCACATAGAACACAGACAATACAGTGAACCAATCAAAACTCGAAGTAAATACAGGTAGCTGACGCAAAACACGGGAAAATGCATGCGAACGTTTCACGATTGGTTTTGGTTGTACTTCTGATTGGATGAAAAAGTGGCGCGAATCTTTTAAGCCAATCGCGTAGCGTAGAAAGTGCAAAACCAATATTACTTTTTGACACTCAAATAAAAACTGCTCTAAAGATGAAATGGAGATGCGATCAGCGCAGTTGTAATCGCAATGTAAGCAATTGCAAATAGTTAGGCCGAAAACCCGGCCTCTGGTCCAGCATATGCTAAATTCTAGGTCTTCCCAAATTCCCCAACACGTAATTCATTGAGGCAATGAAACACAGTTTTTCCTTTTGAAATAGCTCTTTGTTGTTTCTCTGCTAAGCTTACATTACATGATATTCCTGATATATTTATCTCATAAAAAAAATAAAATTTTTATGTTAGGCCCTGGTCAAACGGACCGGCAAGTAGTCGCAAGTGGTCGCAAGTTGAACTTGCGTGGAGACTTGCGTTGGGTGGCCAAACGGACTCGCAAGTTTCCTCGCAAGTCGCAAAAAACAGTTTAAAACAGGCCATCCTCTATTTCATTGGCTAATAATAGATTGATGGACGTCACTCAACTTGGGTTGACTTGGGTTGGATGGCCAAACGGTGAAAAACTTGCTTTGACTTGCGTGCGAATTTGATCTCGACCAAAGTGAGCGCAAGTCATCGCAAGTTAATGCAAGTGCACGCAAGAACTGGCCAAACGAAGTCGCAAGTAGATCCAAGTTTCCAACTTGCGTCTACTTGCGACTCCGTTTGTCCAGGGCTTTAGCTTCTGAGTAGATCAAGTAATACTCAACTGGTGTAATAACACGATTGTTTCTTTCTTTGGTAGCTCCAATTGCACCAGTTGTAGTTAATTTGACCGATGTGACTGTCACCGAGTCAGTCGCTGAAATTTATCTCTGGCCTGTGGAACAAAGGAATGGTCCAATAAGGTGATTGTTAGCATTGTGTTTTAGAGATCAACAAGGTGGTTTCCTTTAGATGGAACAAAATGTAATTTAGATGTTGTTTTTATTTCATTTACCATCTCAAACTGTGAGACTTATCGTGTTTTAAACCCACCGTGCGCTGAATTCTTGAAGTTACCTCTTTGAAGGTCAATTTCTATTTTTACGTAGAATTTTTGATTCTTAATATAATCCATGGAAAGTTATTTTTGACCACGAATCAAATGTTTTCCGTCCTCAGTACGCAGGAGGAATTTAAAAACTCAACAATCACAGGTCATTGTTTGTGTTTGAGGAAAACTCGGTCAGGGAAATCGCAAGCTTCGTTTTTATAATGTCTTCCGTCCACATGAAAACGAGAAGCTGGCGTTTCAAATTTCTCTGGTTTGGAAAGTGTTTTGGGAAAGCTCCGTTTTCGTGACGGATTAGTGTGGACGGTAGGCCTACGTAGAAATAAACCTGCGTTTTCAAATTTCTTCAGGGTAGTATGGATGCGGCCTTAGCTTAGCCATTGTCTGCGAGTCGAACTCATCTATACTGAGGTATCAGATCGTTATTTTTTCCTAGTACACGTAGTTTTTTCGTTAGTTTGATAAAGCTAGTGCTGTTTTGTAGACTCAGCACAGGGGGCACACACTCTTGCTGAGTAGGGAGAGAGTAAATAAAGGAACGAAAAGAATGAATAGTTTACCTTTGTCTCCTCTTTTCATCTTTTTATCTTTTTTTTGGTTTGTATAATATTTAATTTTATACAAACCAAAAAAAAAATTTTGCTGAGCGCGCAAAGGCCTAGGTACGAGTTTAGTGCTAGAGTGCTACGCAGGATTTTTAAGCAGCGGTTTTCCCAGTAAAATCTTGTAAGATAAAAGAGATGACAAGAGGAGACAAAGGTAAACTATTCATTCCTTTCGTTCCTTTATTTACTCTCTCCCTACTCAGCAAGAGTGTGTGCCCCTGTGGACTCAGTTTTCAGCTGCGGGTGTTTCGGTGCGTGTGCAATCTTCTTTATCAGCACTGGTTTTCGTCTTTTTTAAAAAGGTAGACAGCGTATGCCGGAGTGATAATGGCGCTGAAAGAATGTCGCTCGTTTCGCCTACATGGCCGAAGATATTTTGGCCTACACTACAGTGACTTTTTGAAAAAAAAAACCGCAAAAATTTAGTGCCACGCGGTACTCTCAAGCTACACAATGGGTTGTTCAGCAGTTTTTCTCTGACTGGAAAGGTCATCCCACCGTTCGAATATTTTAGCTTGCATCGACCTGCAGGTTGCGGTACCTTGCTCTTTGAATCCTATATAGATTTTTTTGAAACCAAAGGAATTCGCAGTGCCGTTAGCCGAGCCAAGGAATGCCTTCCACAGACTTGAGAGCATTTATATATTAACTTATTGCTTTGAAAGACAAAAGGAAAAAAAAATGATACTTGTCTTGCGCGAGGCACAAATTAGCCCCAAAATCACAGGTCCGAACAATGGAGAAGTTGACAACAAAGCAGAAAAAAACTACACTCACCTTACGTGGGCCACTTCAACATTATAAACTAGTAAAGATTCATGTGTCGGCAAAAAAAATGCACGCACACACATATCGTCCTGTTGGTGATCTTCAAGTTTGTTAGCTTGTTTGTTGAGAGATTTGAGACACGGCGTTCAGCATAACAGCGCTGTCGCAGTGGAATACTCTTCCGAAAAACATAACTATAACTATTTTAAACCTATATGTCAATTTCTAGATATGAAAGCTTTTAAGCCTTTGAGAATTGTAATGTAGGCGAATCGATTCAGATCATGTTGGCGGAACGACTTCGATCGTGTAGTCAAAACGACCAGTTGCCCTCTGAAACTTTTCGTTTACGACTCTTTTCCCTTCTGTATAGTGAAACCAAACCATATTATTGACACTACTTCAGGGGTAAGAAATACAATGTGTGCGCCCAGCCCTCCTGGTAGAGACAATCGTGCACGGAAACACCTATTGCTTGAAAGCGAGTTTGGTGACTGTCAGTGGGAATTATATTTAGGTTTTCCTACCTTTCAGTGCTTATCAAGTTATAGTTCTAAAAGTTGTTGATGGAATGAAAGAACTTCCAGATGATTATGATTCAAAACTGAAAGATTCAAACAACACCAACAAAGATAACTTGAACTTTTACATCGCTGCTGAGATACCAAATGTTCCAGTTTACGAGGAATCTTGGGAACTTACTATCGGTGATGGGAAAACGTATGGATCTTATGTTAATAAAGGACTGAAGAGTGGAGAAGATTACGTCGTCTATCAACGAGCTGTCACACATGACAAGGACGTAAGTAAAGAAATTCAGGCCCCAGTGTAGTCAACCATCTTTAGCACTTGCGACACATACCTGGCTGAAATGATTGACATTTTATTGCGATGAAAGATAAACGATATAGTATTAGGCCTCGCGGGGAATAAAAAAAAATGTTTACAGGTGTAATTGGTCTTGTCTAAATATAAATTGCTGTTTCTTTTTGTTGTAAAATTTTAGTTTTCCATGATAACGTATTTACAAGTTATAACTTTCTTCAGATGACGATTTTCTACTTCGTTGTGACATCCGTTTTCTTCTTTTCACAGCTGATTTTAGAAGGAGGTGTCAGCAAAGTAGCCCTTGTTTCTGTCACTGAAGAAGGCAAGAGTTTGTCGTCGTTATGACTATATGTTTACAGCTCTGTTATAATTTTTGTTTTATTGTATATATAGCGAGAATTTTAGGCAATAAACCTTGCAAATAGAATTCTATATGTGCTATATTTCACCGGTGAAAAAGGCGATACGTCCAATCACGTTTGCGTATAGCGTTCTTCACATGTGAAAAATATAACCAATCACCGTTCATGACAGAATCACTAAGCCAATCATGATCAGAGTTAAGCACTCTAATGGCTTCCGAGAAGCGCGGGCTTGAAATCATCGTCCGCTTGAAGTTTGTGTCTCGATAACATGGCTTCGGTTCCCGTTTTACTTCACTTTCGGAAAAACAGCAATGGAATATATCTAACAAATATCTTGAGCGCTAGAACTTCAGTTTGAGAATCAATGGCCATTCAAGAAACCGAGGAAGTAAATTTAACATCAGAAAGCCAACAACATTCAAGGAGGAACATTCAAATTTAAACAGTGTAAGTCAACAGAGTCCGAATTTGTCTTTGCACAGCGCGAAACGTCGCCATGACATAATTGAATCTGACAGTAATTATGGACAAACGAAAAGATTTCTCACTATGTATTTAAGCCGAATTCTCCCCGTTGTACGCCTATATCTGGACTGGAAAGCGGATTTGTTTTTCATTACGCTCGGTCATTCATTACGTTCTCAGCGTTCTGCATGTAAACTTATGGTGCCGGAAAAAAACTAAAACTGATTTAATGGTTGTGTTTAATTCTCGTTATATATACAATAAACAAATTACAGCATAGAAAGTGCTTTGTACGGATTTTTATTCACTCGTTGCAAAACTTTGAAAACTCACTCGTTCGCTGCGCTCACTCGTTCGTTTTGCAAAGTTTTGCAACTCGTGAATAAAAATCCGTACGTCGCACTTTCTATGAAGTAATCTATTTTTCTTAACCTGGTATCATAAGCTGGGGAGAGAAACAATATGATTGTGGTTATAATATAACAATAGCAAAAATAATGTTTAACGAGGGAACCCAACTCTCGGCTCATGTTAGGTGTAAAACGAACAATATTAACATCCTATTGTTTTACCCTTTTGTCTAAGATGCAAATGACTCCTTTGTTCCTTGTTTTGCTTTTGTCCTATGCATTATGACGTCAGCTGTGCCCAACTCTCCATTGCGGGTTTCAGTGGGGCTCTAAGAATGAACATTAAATTAATTAACTTACTAATTTAAAAACTCAGTGCCTGATCCTTAAAATAGCGAAATACAGAAATGCACAAGGTTTTTGAAATTTTAGACTCGGTTTTAGTTGTTTCTGTGCGAATGAACTGATCCAAACGCGTAACTTTTAGTGAAGCCTTCTATCAAAGACCTGCCAGAGAAAACCATTCTAGCGGTTGACGATCTGGCAATATTAACATGTGAGGTCAGTGGAGATCCAGAACCGTCTGTTACGTGGAGTAAAGATGGAAACACTAACATACCGCGAGCTCAGTTTAGGAACGATGGACGTATTCTTGCTATCAAAGATGTTTTGCCCATTGACAGCGGTGTCTATGAATGCAAAGCATCCAACAAGTTAGGAGAAAGTCGTTCGTCTACATTAGTGGTAGTCGCTGGTAAGTTGTACTAGCTATAGCATCTCAACTCAGTATGCTGTACTGAAAAGTAAGTGAATGTTGAAAAAAAAATAGAGACAACATAAGTCATTGAGTCACTGAAAACATTTCACTTTTTCAGTTCAGCACTGTGGCTAATCTCTTAGTGGGGTAAACGAAATTGTTATTACGTTTTATATAATTATTCGCGCATTTTCATTGGTTCTCACCTATGATTTTCTAAAGGACGTCATTACAAAATTTTTTCCCTCTGTTTTTATAAATGGCGGAGATATTTGAGGATTTAGAAAATATTTTTACGTGACTAGGTGAAAGATAAAGTACAAAACGTCTTCTCGGGGCATAGAACAAGTACGTGAAGCAGGAAGAAGAAAGAAAATAGCCGTTTGTCTTTTTAGAAAATGACTCGGAAAAATTCTCGAGCAGTCTCAGTCGGCAGTCAAGCGAGGCTAAACCAAACAAGAAACCATTGCTTTGTCTCGAATTTAACAGACCCAATAAACAAAATGTTTATGAGATTTATTTTACTTTAAAAATTCAATTATTCTCATTCTCAAAATAATTGTTGACGCAGATTGATTTCAGGAATGGTAAATCTTATAACCTTACTTTCCGATGCGTTTGTCCCAGTCCGTTTCAGGGCACAGAAGCGACAAAATATAGCTCACTAAAGCTCATGGCAAACTGAATCTCAGCTACAAACTGTCTCCAACACTATATTATCAAACTGATTTGAGAATCACCCGCCATAGAGGACACAAACTTCAGTCCCACTGTCACTAATTCTCCTTTCAGTCAAACCTCGAATCGAAAGGCCTCCAGTGTTGATCACAGGTTTTCCGAGCGTATTTTTTCAACTACTGCAATGTTCAAGGCAACGTTCAAGATTTTAGGCTCACAAAGTCTGCTCTCATGACAAAACCGACT
>JAHPZR010027311.1:5000-12500 GCA_019787425.1 Platygyra sinensis
CCATTACTCTCTCCAGGTTCTCCAGAGTGGCCAAGAGTGACGTGGAGACGAGGAGTTAGCGGTGATTTCACTTTCACCTTCGGAATTTTCCAATACCTCGTGCCTATCATGCGATTATGTTCGATTGAGTTCGGCAATCGAACGATTGGTGTTCGATTGGGTTCGATTGCCGAACTGTTCGATTGGATAGGTCGGGAGAATAATCAAGGTCTCGGTATCGTTCAATGTATAATAAAACAATTATTAGATTCGGTTTTTGTGATGTCCGGAATAATCAAGGTTTCGGTGAGGGTTACCAGCCTCAGCCTTCGGCTTCGGCTGATAACCTCGACCTTGATTATTCTGGATATCACAGAAACCTCACCCAGTAATTGTTCAGAAACTGCAGCCCACAGAATTAATGGGAATGTCTTTTTTGGGGGGGGGGAGGGGGGCTGGTTTGAGCAGAATACGTGTTACTTAGTTTATACCTACCCCGGCAGGACAATTAATATGTGTCTAATTAGAAGTCGAAATCGATGAATTCACACCACAACAGACAGGAATTCTTGGGTTGCACATGACGACATCATTTTCTCAAATCCAAGACTAAAAGTCAATATTCCCCAATTTTCAAAACTGCGCGCGTTGCGAAAAAGATTTAAAGGATAATAAACATGATAGTCTCCATTTGGGGCGAAAATATGCTAAGATATTTGTCCTTGGACATTATCTGTTCCTCGTAGCTCACAGTTTCCCTCGAGCTACGCTCTCGCAAAACTGTTCGCTTCTCGGATCAGATAATATTCGCGGACCAATATCCCAGCACATTTTCGCGTCAAATGGAGGCTATTGTTTATTTATCTTCATTAGGCACCTGTGAACAACTTTCTAGCTCAAGAAAGTCGTTCATCTAAAAACACGCACATTTTAAATTTCAGAGTTATCGTGGTGCGTGACATAAAGCTAAGAATGTATTTGTCGAAAAATATATACTTATCTCTGGATTTATAGCCGTTTTAGAAGTAAAAGAATTAGGAAAAGCGCTTTGTTAAATGTTTGCTTGTTCTGTTCAGATAATCAATGGCCTAGATAGCCAAAGTTCCAGACTGTTTACACTGATATTTTCCGGCGGCCATGATGGTCTGTACTAAAGAAATTATAATGTTATAGGAGATTAATAACTGTACTGTATTCGGCATTTTTGTGTCCTTTGAAGGTACACAAACATGGCGGCTTCATACTGGGCTCTGTGAAAAATCTGCAGAATATCTCGACAAATATTTGAAGATCGGAAAAACGTACAGACCTTAAACTTGGAGAAGTGTCTTAATTATTTATAGCCTTTAACAATATAATATCTTGAGTTTATTCACTGAATGGTTTTCGAATTATTTTTTCATTTGACCGTGCAACCCAAGAATACATCAAAGGTAGTCTCCTTTATTTATTTAACGGAAACAAAATATTTACCCTCCGCAGACCTCAGTCACCTGCAATGCGACTTCGACTCTCTTGTTTGAAGTAATTTACATTCCATTCTCGTGACGTGAGCTCGGGACACCTATGTTATTAGTAATAGTTCAGTCATTGCATTCAGTCGGAGAAAACCCAAAAAAAGACGGATGATCCCATAGCTAGCAGAAGTTTCTGTACAACGGGACATAAAAACTTGCTGGTAAGTATGTATTTTAACTACGTCTGACATCTAGTCCACAAGCTTGTGCATGTAACCTTTGCTGTAGTTTACATGTTGTGAATGATAAGTCTGCGTCAACTTCGACCTGATCAAATCTTATTCGACTTGAGTCAGGACGGCGGCACTTTATACCGTTACTGTAGACCTTCAGGGTTGCCTTCCGGAAAATGCTTTCTTTACGCGCTGCTTTAAAGAAAACAACGGTAAACTATAAGTCATTGGAAAGCTAGTAAACTTTAGAATCCGAAAATATCAATTGACTGTTTTGAAAGGCACGCGCAAGCGTTTAAATGCAAAAATAACGGTACGTGTTAAACTGGACATTATAAATCAGGAGATGATGGGCTAACAAAGAGTGTGAAGTTTTTTCAATATTTCTACTGGTTGCTTGGGAAATCCTTTTTTTAAGTCGAAGAATAGAAAATTTTCTGACTGCTGTTACTCAATGGGACGTCACATGAAATATAGTCGTTTTTCGCCAAAGCCTCACACACTTTGATGTGCTAATATCTGACGAAAATGTTTGAATCCGATAAATTTACATACCCTACTAATTCATTTGAATAGATGCAAATCATGCAAAAATAAACTTGAAGTTTTCGGGGGAGTCTGTAGGCCCGATTACCAGCCGCTGTCCGGGAAAGGAGCGAGGGTAGGCCAGACACGAGAGAGCGGCGGAAATCGAGCCTAGGGAGTCTGTAGAGTTTGACACTTCTTTTTTCTTTTTTTTTTTTGCTTGTTTATATTGCAAGATATGCTTAAGCTATCTAAATATTAGTTCTGGAGGAACAAGGTTTGAAATATTCTGTGAACATGTTGGTTACAGAGATAGCTGTAATTTTCCTTGTGGAAAGCTGTAACTCTGTCCTTATTCCGTGTTTAGGCTGGAGTGTTTTACTGAGGTATTAAAATTTACTTACTTTGGTAAACATTTTGCGGCGTGTATAAACGGCAACTTATGCTTGGTAAATGCTAGCCTAGACAATAGAAATTTAACCAGGGTTAAAATATTAAATTACCCTGTGATCAGGCATGGTTAACGACAAAGGCCAAGAAGACAGACATATCTGTGAGCGGCGGCATAATCCTTCACTTCCCGCGGTGTCCAGATAGCGCGATCATCACGTTTTCATTTTGGACAATGCTCAGTTTTGTTTGTTGGGTCTGTTTTACAACTGAGTCATGTCAGAAAACAGAGACACTTGGATAATTCTCCTCACGTTGGACAATCCGTCAGGAAAAAAAACTGACAGCACAATACTGATTTCTCATGGTTCTTATTATTTTATGTTCGTGCGGCAAATTTCTAGTTTATGCTCCGTATTCTAATATTCTTTGATATTTGTCTCTCCAGGGAGGATGGATATTCAAAATCGCGATTTTACGCATATAATAATCTTTTTTCCCGAAAGCGCTTTACTTCCACAAGGGAGGACGGATTCCAGCCATTAGAAATTTGCTAGTGAGACGACGCAAGTGTTGACAGATTAACTTCGCACAAATGTACCATGAAAGTAGTGAATGTATACCTCGGTAAATGCTCAAATGTCAACACGGCATTAGAGAGGCGTTCTTATGTTTTTTTGCATCAATTTCATGGACCTTTCTGTCCTGGTTTTATTCAGGCGAAAGCTCTGAATTTAGGGGCCTGCCAAGTAAAAATAAAATGTCTTATCCCAAGGCCATGACAACCGTTATAAGTGGAGGCTATCGTATTTAGCTGCCCTCTTCTAAACTCTGTATTGTTATGATTCTAAGGTACATACTGGGTTTTTTTTTTACTAGCATTTTGAGCTAGAGAGCCAATCGAGTTCCGCAATTATTCCCCGTTTTTTCATACATCGTTCGCAAAGAAGAAGTGCATAGAATGGTTTGTTTGTTTGTTCAAGTCCTACACTCATATAAGAAAGAAGGAACCTCATGAATAATAATTGATTTTCAAAATTCTATAAATTTGCATGCGGAAAACAGCGGAAACCACACAGACCTGTGACCTCTATAAACGACTCTACTCTGACGAAATATCCTCTAAAACTAGGGGTAATCGGATGTTAGGCGAATGCGTTTGATGTTTCCATTGTTTGTAGGGGTACACGTAGCAGTTGAGGGGGAAGGGTGGATGGTTCGTGCGATAGATAAATGTTCTTTTTTTCAACTTTCTTAGGACTCTACTAACAGGAATTCGGGAAGGTTCCCTATCCCTTATTCTTCTGTGCCTACTTTGTTTAGTCATTTTATATTTGTCGAGGCGAGATTCTTTACAGATGTCGGCATTTAATGGTTGACTTACATTACACCTGTCAACTTCTCACTTTTCAACGGAATCACTCGTCAAAGCCTCAAGTGGAATGTGTTTGCGACTCACCTCCGTCATTATCGTTTTCAATATTTAGGTGGATTTACTTTCTGGGGTGTCTCGAAAACACAGACCTCGAAAACGCAGACCACAGACAACAGACCTCGAAAACGCAGACCCTTAAAAATGTTGTCTATTTACTAATTGAGAAGCTTCGTCCTTTTATAGATGGCGGATGCTTTGCGGATTTCCTTTGATTGTAAGTGAAGCTCGAAAACACAGACCTCGAAAACGCAGACCTCGAAAACACAGACCTCGAAAACACAGACTTCGAAAACGCGGACCTTGAAAACGCAGACCTCGAAAACACAGACCTTAAAAATGTTGTCTGTTTACTAATTGTGAAAGCTTCGTTCTTTCATAAAATCAATGGGAGAAAGAAAATTTAAAAGCCTGAGAGCTCAAAACTATCATCGGGACCGGTTCAAGATTATTGATAAATTGAGCTTACCCGAAGGTTCCTAGATGGCGGGCGCGGACAAGGTATTCGTACCCATTAGAACATTCTAAAAGCGATGAAAGTAACGAAGAATTGCTTGCAAATGAACATGCTCGCGGGAGACAACCACTTGATACATCGACCGGAAGTCACGCAAGTGATCATGATGAAGTTTCGTGACGAAGAAATCGCGTACAGTTTCTAAAAATAGATTACATCACTAGAGACCCCCCACATGACTCAGACAAGAATTACAGTTCGATAGAAGATTTTGTATAAGCGAGTTGTCTTCTCGATCAGAAAATCAGGCAAAAAAAGAAAGATTGGTGGTCTAGGTTTTTGGATGTTAGAAAGCGAACACTGCTGCTGTGGGTAATGTAAAATAGATTCCGAGGGGTCCAGAAAAGAGGATAAATGTCACAAATTGAACGAGGGTCTTACAAAGCCGCAATGACAGGCAGACAGATCCCAAAACCTTCAGGAGTTGGAAGTCGAGAAGTTTTAGCGCGGTCGTTGCAAATCGCAGATCAACGTGAAAATACTTCACAGTGAAACGTATTACGAAGAAACTTATCTGTTGTTTCCCCCCGGGTCTTGAAGAGAAGTCTTATCAGGTGACTTATTGCCAGAAATTCCCAAACTCAACCACCCGAGCCGTTCGCACAAACGAATACGACAGAACCGGAGGACATGTACATAATTATTATCTCTGAGACAATTCCAAATGTAGAGCAGAATTTGGTGTTCTGTGCGGCAATTGGAAGGGCCATGATTTTAATAGAGCCATTTATCCAACCACATAAACAAATCTGTGACCCGGGGGGAGGGGAGGGACTCCCTGTAATGGCCTATACGGGGAGGCTCCGCCCGAAAGGGGCGCCTTTTTCAGGCTTCAGGTATACAAAAGGGTAGGGATTTCACAAGTTGAGGTATATAAAAGGGTAGGGAAATCGGTCATTTAGGCATTTAAAAGGGCCTTTAATTATAATATTTTGAATAGACGCCCCTTACGGCTGTATCAGTTTATTTATTAAGCACTACATGAAATTGAGATGCTGATATATTTTGAAACATTTTATATATTTTATGCTGCAATATTTAATAATCTTAGAAACATTGTAAATAGTATCTTTTTTATCTTTTTTAGTATTTTTATTTATTATTTTCATTACTTTTTCTTTTTATTATTATTATTATTACTATTTTTATTTTGTGACTATTCCTGTAAAGTAGCCGGTTGGCTAAGTGTTTGGTCACGTTAATAAACTTACTGACTTACTTACTTAGAACAAGACTTCCTAAAGAAGGTATGTGAAAGGGGTACCTTTTTTCAATAAAAGGTATAAAAAGGGGTACCTTTTCTGCCAAAATGGTATATAAAAGGGTAAGGGGTTGGACCTCCGAGCGTTCCCAGTATTAAACTTTGTTAAGTAGCCCCCCCCCCCCCCCCCCCGGGATCTGTGACTGTGGGCAGACGTCATAGCAATGTTTGGCACGATACGTGTACAAATGGCGCGGGCTAAAACTGTTTTTTTTATTTGCGAAGATGGAGCGGGCCAGTTTCATCACGGCAATGCAACGAATCCGGTCGGATCTACGATTATTTCTTTATCACATATTTCTCTAGCTGGCTTGCTGACTTTCTTGTGGGTGATGCACCTGAATGTCGGGCACAATAATAATATTTTTCTCTGCCATGGAGGTAAGAAGTGTGTTCGTAAACAGCCTTCATAGCGGAGCTTGAGCGCGCTTCGCGCGCAGCGAAGCCCCATACTTAAGAAAAATTTGTAACTCATCAAGCCGAGAAAATTTGGTTATGACGTCAGCGTACGAGCGAGCGACCAAACGAACGCCGTCCTTACAGACTCTGGGGGTGGAGGAGGGGCGTCTCGTGGTAAGGCTCAGAGACATGCAGCCTTGGTTTACCGTGTACTTCTTTGATATTGGGCATCCATGTTATGATCAATTGACAGCTGTCAAACCAAGGTCTCCGCTGACCAGTATCACGTGACCATATCGCGGGCTCAAGTGTACAGCTCATCGAGGTCACATGTTTTTTTGAAGTTGACCGCTGACCAAATGCTTGTTTTTGAATGGATCCCGGGCTCATGTCAGGTTAACTTGTTGAAAACAGGGCAGGATTGTTCGGAAGCCGGTAAACACTGGCCCAGGATTAAAATGTATTCGAATTGTAACTTTTTCTTCTGTACAAATGTTTTTTCGCTCCTTTGTAAACTCAAACAGTAAATAGAAAACCTCACCGCAAAATTACAAAACTCAAATCAACATTCTACCTTTTCTTGGGTTAGCTCTATCGGGCACTGAACAACCCGGCGAAGAAGCTACGCTTTTAGGCTGGCCAAAATTTATGTATTACATGAGAAGTCCATCATATCCTGCCGCCGGCCCTCTTTCAAACTCCGTATTTTTATTATTCCAGGGTACATATCGTGGGTTTTCTCCAACATTTTGAGCTAGAGAGGCCATCGAATTGCGAAATTTATTAAATCCATTTTGAAATCACTGGTGGTCCCTGTAATCTGATTGGCTCAAATTGGTGCAATTTATTCCCAAATTGCACCATTTTTTGCTCTAAATCACATCATTTTTCCAGCCAATGAGGAAGTTACATTTCAAACTTGCGGGCTGTCGCGGCGCTTTCGTGAGCGCTTGCGTTACACTGTAGAACTTTCCAGTAACCAAAAATAGCGCGCGCGTACAACTTAATTTAAGTTGGTGCGCTGCTCTATTGCATATTTTGATGTAAAAGCGTTTCCGGTTCTGCTTTTTATTTATAAACCAGCTCAGTACTGCATCAAAATATTTGAATCGACCAAGTCCTGTATTTGGGCGATTTCAAATGGATGTAATAACACTTGCGGGCTGTCGCAACCCTCTCGTGAGCGCTTGCGATACAGTAGAACTTTCTAGTAACCAAAAATAGCGCGCGCGCGCAACTTGATTAAAGGTCGCGCGCTGCTCTATTGCGTATTGCAGTAAAAGCGTTTCCGGTTCCGCTTTTTATTT
>JAHPZR010027311.1:17500-35000 GCA_019787425.1 Platygyra sinensis
GTTGAGGGAAACGTATTGTACTTGTTCTGCGAAGCCGAGGGCAATCCTAAACCATTTGTTACCTGGAGAAAAAATAGTAGGGTGCTTCAAAGTAACATCAGCAAAACAGAATTAATCATCCATGATGCAAGTGAAAATGACGCCGGGAATTATGAATGTGAAGTCTCAAACTCAGTTGGAGCGTTGACGTACACAGTGGAGGTTACAGTCAAAGGTAATGTAACTTAATACCGAATATCACTGTTTACAAGCAAAGTACATGATAAAAACAACTTTTCAACTTTGTCTAAGTACCCTCCGGTTTTCTGCAATTAAGCAGTAGTACGCCCAACCGGCATACGTTCACATTTCCTAGCATCGTTTCACTTACGTGTTTCCCTTTAACGAAAAGAGAATTGGTAACGACATTAGGGAACTTAAGCATCGACAACGAAATGGCACGACGACGACGGGCGGAAGTAAAATTTTCCCGCGCGAGGGTTCTGCGCATGTGCGATGTTGTCAAAACGTCGTCCAGCCTTCGTCGACGACTGAATCTCAGCAGAATTTCGTTCTGGTGAAAACGTAAGTAAATAACTAAACTTTTACATGCTGATAAACATCCATCTCCACCATCTGTTGTAATGATTGTTTTTTTGCATTATTTGTGGACCATCTGAAGTCAAAAGTTTAAAAGTTTAGCGAATTTCAACAAACTAAAATTACTTCTCTTTCAGAAGGATCCGAAACCATGGCCGGCGAGGAAGAACCAGTTTAGCGAACCTATGGATCTTGTCTCCATATTTGCATAGGAATGAAAGTCGCTTTAACAGCATAGAGAGACCGTCTAGTCCATCACAAAAAGAGCGCTGACTGCAGGTAATCATGTCAGGGATTTGCAAAACTTCTTTCAGAATTCGTATATCTCGTTTTCCAAAGCGAAACTCTGCAAAACTCTCGGACGCATCGAACTCTTTCAGGTCAAAAGGCGCGTACGAATCATACGGAAATTCGAGGTCGTACAGAACAACAAATTCATCATCATCGATAAAGCCATCGTTGTGATTAATTAGAAGCAGTTTTGGACGTTTTTGAAAGCCATAGCGAGAGCAACTAGTCGGAGAATCAAAACTCGTCCTCTCCTCAAAACATCACACTGCTTAACTTTCCTTTTTCCCGCCGAGAACGAAACCCTCGACTGAATCCTCCTTGGGTTACGAACGTCGTCGTCGTGCATTTCGTTGTCGATGCTTAAGTTCCCTATTTATTGAGTCTTGTAACTGTACGAAAAGGTAATAGGTATTTGTTTGATTGCTTGTTTTATTTTTTCCATTTACAAATGTATTTCAAAGATGTCAATGTATAAGGAAGGAAGCCCAGGGAATAAGCCAATAAGGTTTATGTAAAGGACTACCTTAAAGATACCTAAGAATACGAATGCTGTCATTGGCACACAAAATGATCAATATTTGACACAGTGCAGTTTAATGACTAACCATCTGATTGCTTCTTTTTTTTTTTTGCCTTTTAGGTTCATCGTGTAACGAGTTGGTTCTTCACATTGTGTATATCATTGTCATCCTTGTATTGTTGATTATTATTCTTATTCTGATTATCGTTCTCCGGAGACTGCGCAGTGGTGCGGGTAAGTTATAGATTTTGGCTAGGAGTTTCATCATGTACTTTTCCTAAATACATGGAGATGTGATAGATAACAAAGTTAATGTGAGAAATAATCTTAATTAATTATACAATAACAATAGAGCACAGTTACATCAGATTACTAGAGCTATGACCGTGTTTTGGAGCACAATACCTTTTCTTTCCTTCAAGGATTGATTGGGTTTCCATGTCATTTGTCGGCCGCGGCCCTATTTCCTAAACCAAAGAGAACATGACCGGCTCGGTTTGCAGAGCCTCAGGAAAAACTTGGCAAAGTTTGGTGAAATTAGGATTTTCCCAAACTTTTTCTCGTGTTTGTACCAGGCTATCATGATAGAGATTCGCGCCATCTAACTGAAGAGAATAAACGCTCACGATCATTATTTTTTTTTTCTTGTTTCAGCGATCCCGAAAAGAAATCGGTGAGTGAAATAAAATGATCAAAAATGACATGATGGAAAAGTACATACAGAATTGTTTCTCGTGTTAACATTTACACGTCTTTTTGGTGTGAGGTCGATGTGGATATCGACACCGTTCTAAAGGTTGTGCTTTACGTTATAGTTGCATAAAGATATAGGTCTAGAAAAACGAATCTTTACCCTTATATTTAATCCGTTATTCTTCTTCCCATCCTTGCTGTGCACGAAGTTCATTTCAAACATCAAGCGCTTGCTAAGAGAGAAGCAAGTATAGCTTTATAAGCCTTGGTACTGGATGCGTTAGCTTCACTTACAGTTTACTTTCGTAAATGATCGGTGACACTCTGTTATCTTTCATAGATCAAATCCCTTACTGATTTTCCCGATTTTAACTAAAAAACAGGCAAAAATCATGTTCGCGTGACAAGTTGCAAATATATCACCTGTTTTACTCTTGTGCGACCGAAGTTTTCCTGGATTGGGAAAGGGCAAGACACTAATATCCCCTCGTTTTCAAGGCCATTTCTACCTCAAGGAACGGTTGGTTGTTACTAATAATTAGTAAATAATAAATTCTCTACTTGCACAAATGCCATGATACACCTCCTTTACCGCCCAAAATTTTGCATAACCATTGTTTGCAATTTCTCCTGGGACATGGAGATGTTCCAAGAGAAATCTAAAACAATTCACATGCATTTTTTTGGGGGGGTGGGGGGGGGGGGGGGGGGTGTAAAAGAGGTGTATTATGAGATTTTGGCGAGTAGAGAATTGCGAATTTATATTGCGCAGTTTCCATGGCTTGAAGATCAACTGCGCACTTTACAATAATGCATGAAATAAAACAACTAAATGATAAATACGAATTACATCATGCGCTGTGCAAAATATTAAAATAAAACCTAACTAAGAATGAAAAGGGGGTAAGTTTCTAAAGAAACTATGGTGCTGCGTCGGTGGGAGTATTACAGGATAATTAAGTTTTATCAACTGAGTTGATAATGTGAATTGGCCACCGTAAAGAGATTCGAAAGCTGACGTTTCGAGCGGCTAGCCCTTCGTCGGAGCGAATCGAGGAATTGTGGTACAGTGGAACCTCGATTTAACGAACCTCTATTTAACGAAGTCCTCGATATAACGAACGATATTCTACGTCCCGGCCAAAGTTACAGTAAAATGTATGGAATAGAACCTCGATATAACGAACCTCGATATAACGAATTCCTCGATATAACGAGCATAATCCGGAAGCCCAAACGTAAAATATACCTCGATATAACGAATTACAATGTCAACATGCGACAGAAGATAAACGCTGAACAGATCAACAGTCAACAAATCCTTTAATCCTTATGGTAAAGAGACAGCAACCTTTCAGTCAACGTCTTATTATTTGTCATAGACACTGGCACTATAGTATTTCCACGGAAGTCACCTGTGTTACAAATCAATCATTAACTATGACCTCGATATAACGAACATTTTGGTCGTTTCCCCTTAAATTCGTTATATCGAGGTTTTCGATATAACGAACCCTCGATTTAACGAACAAATTTGGCCGGTCCCCAGCGACTTCGTTAAATCGAGGTTCCACTGTATTTCATAAAACCAAATTATCCTAAGAATGAGAAGCCTTTCTAAGAAGATGCGTCTTTAAAAATGTTTTAAAAGTGTCAACGGATTTGGCCATTCTAATTTCCAGAGGTAAATCATTCAAGGGTTTAGGCGCCGAGGCAACGAAAGCATGGTCGCCCAGGGTTGTTAAAGTTTTAAAAGTCGGATGAGACAGCAGTATTCCGTCGTTCGATCACAATCTATATCTTGAGTTTAAAGGCTTACTTTTAACAAGATCATTAATATAAGGCGGTGGTAATTCGTGAATGGCTTTGAAAGTTAAAAGTAGAATCTTAAAATTAATACGAAATGAGACAGGAAGCGAATGCAGGTGTTGGAACTCTCGGGTAATGTAGCAAAGTCTGGTGGCTGCGTTCTAAACTCTCCGCAACTTATCAATATGGCACTTTGATATAATAGACTGTTACAAATTCCGCACTACAGACACTTTGCTAACATCGCAATCCCGACTCTGATAGTGCTGACAGCAGCTTTTACAATAAATTCGGTTTTGTCGTCATTAAGCATAAGTTTATCTGACGTCATCCACTGCTTAACGTCGGAGATACAGGTTTCCAGTGATCTAATTGCCTCGTCTTGACTAAATGAACGATAAATAAAGCTGGGAGTCATCTGCATAACAATGAACCTTTGAAGGTGACGACTGGCAATGTCGAAGATTTTGCTTGAATATATCTCAAAGTACATATGTAAAGTGATTTTGCATAATTTTACCGTCCAATATGTAAATAGATCGATTGTATACGTTAAAGTTCTCACAAATAAAAATTGAGTCATGTTTGAGCGCTGAAAACTGCTCAGTTTTTGTCAAGAAATGGTGAGGAGACTGGGACGAGATTCTATTGTGGAATTTCATCTCGTGACATAGTTTTGTGGACAGAGTTAATCAAAAAGAAGGCTTTTTGAGGAAAAACAACGTCCAGCGATTCTTAATCGAGTGATTTCTCTGAATCGTCAAATGGCGACGAGGATTTCGATGTTGTGTATAGCGAATACACGCCGTGTCGTATCAATCTCGTAGTCTTGTCCACAACACTACGTCATTAGGACATTTTGGCCGCGCGATTCGAAGACCTTTTTTGAGATCAAAATCGCACAATTTTCAGGTGTTATAAAATCGCCAATTTTTTCAAACACGGTCCAAACTTTGGAATAAAGTCTTTAAAATGTTGGACTTTCAAACTATTGAAAAACTGATTTCGCTTCATATGCACTTTAAACAAAAAGGGACCTAGACACCATCTCTGGGGAACTTCATAACGAAGATGAAATACATTTGAAAGCGCTCCCTAAACAGATATTCGTTGTGTTCTTCCAGATAGATAAGAGCAAAACCACGAAAGAGGAGTTAAAAATTGTCGCTGTTAGAGATTTAAACATAAAAGCATGCGTGAAAACGAGAGGACCAATATTTATATCCTTCGTTATGGAAGTTTTGTGATTGCTAAAAGATGTCTCGGGTGATATAGAATTTCTCCTACCATTGACAACTCTTCTCCATATAAACCTGGCCTAATTTTCACCATGTTTACCGCGATAACGCTAATGAACAAATCTTACTTTATTTTAGTGAAAACATATGTGCTGGATGCGGCGGTGACCTTGTCGTGCTGGTAAGTAAATTAAAAACCTTGTTCAAAATGTGATTTTTAGTCTCAGAATCCCGGATAAACAAAGAACAACTTTTGAGTTTAGTTATACCTTGTGAAGAAAGAAAGAACAGAGAGAACATCCCTTATATAAGTTGTTATGCAATAACCGTGACTGCAGAAATTCCCGCATGCTCATTGGCTAATTTTCATTGTCAATAAGCGGACAGACACATGAATTTAGAATTTATTGTTAAAACCAAATTGTCGCTAGTTTTTAATGCGTCTCTTCTGTTATTGACAAAATTATGAGAAAATTCATGATCAATAATCGGACACACGCATGAGAAACTGACGTCAATTTCTTAATTCGACCAGTGACTGAAGTAAAGAAACAAATCGAGACATAAAAAAATTAATATGGATTTTGGTAATACTTATGCTACATCAGTTGTACTCGAAGAATAATCAAATAAAGGTCATTATCATTCGATGCAGTTTCTTCTTCCCTTCCATTGGCCGACAGCCCACCACGTGACCTGCAAATAACTGCCTACAAATAATGGTCTGCTCATGCGAAGTACCATCTAAACGTGTTTTGCTGCAAATAATGTTCTGCTCATGCGTGATAGGAACCACGCTCTCGGGAGAAAAATGGCTGATTGCTTCTCTGAGCTGCCAGGAAGTGATTAAAAGACGAAAACAAACTTGGTGATTTTATGATAAAACAATTATTGAACTCGGTTGTCGCAAAATATCGTGATTAGTCAGTGTCTCGCCGATCAATTATTTGCCTCAGCCTTCGGCTTCGGCAAATAATTGATCAGCTCGCCACTGACAAGTTACGATATTTTGCTCGACCTCGTCCAATAATTGTTAATTATTCCTCATTAGAATACTATGGCTTCGGAAACCAAAAAACAGTCCTCCAGTATAGTACCATATGGTGACTCCACGACCTATGCAGCACTAAGCAGCGGAGACTACATGCCTCTTCATCCATCAGTACGAAGCTGGGAGCTTAATCGAGAACAGGTCAAAATTCTCAAAGTCATTGGCAAAGGAGCTTTTTCTCAAGTTGCGAAGGCAACAGCGTGGAACATAAGCAGTGAAGAGGAATACTCAGCGGTTGCTGTCAAAATGCTGAAAGGTGCGATTAGAAATTTTAAACCGTCGAGATGAAAAGGAATGAATGAAGAGCCGGATCTGTATATGTTTTGTTTTGTAGCGAATGCACCGGATTCAGACAGAAACGACCTGTTGTCAGAACTTGAGGTGATGAAAAAACTGAAGCCTCATCCTCATGTGATCAAGCTGATGGGATGCGTTACTGAGTCGGGTAAGTGAATACTAATGAGACATTATTATATACAAAAACTAGTCCACGATCAAATAATATTCTGCCGGGTTAGCTATCTGGCGAACTACTTATCCAAGACATTGCACAAAGGAAAGAGATTTGTTGTTTAGTAGAAACTTTTTTCCTTCATGTTTGGTGAACAATTTTATTTTACATTATAAGCTTTCACGAACCTAGAAAACGCAAATAAATGCTAAAATTTGGCTTGCGTGCTTATCAAGAATGGGCAAATAATAAGCAGAGTTAAAAGAACCATTAGCGTGTTCGTTCAGTATTGTATTCTCGTTGTTTCCGTCCAACTTACACGACTCAAGCTAGTTTCAATAACAGTAGACAGAAACACTGAGCCCTCATCACATTTTGAACAAGATGGTTGCATGTGTTGACATGTGTTACTGAGACTGGTAAAGAATGAAGTACTAAAAATGGTGATGGAACTTAAACATGTTAAAGTAAGGTGTCTGTAATATAATCGTCACATATGTCATCTTATCTTCATTCATTTTACTATGGAGGTTTGCCACCCGTGTATCTGTCAGACATGTGAAATAAAATGCAAAAGGGAAAAGCCCCACCTGGATCAGCAGGTCAAAAACAAGAAGTTGTTGCTTCCTTGTAGACACCTTGAGCGATAGTTTATGGCCAGGTGCACGCGCACTTTGTTTTACTGTTACAACTTTGAAATTTTTTAAATCGGAACGCTAAGTAACAAAAACTTGTCTTATCTTAACCGTTAGATTGATGATGACGGATGTACTGTCGAAACATGCCCAAAGATTAAAATAGTTGTTTTGTTTCTGTTTTTAACATGTAAAATTAAAAGGAAAGTGGTGGTTACTCAAACTTAAAACAGCTTCTCGCCTATCTGGTTATTTTGCTTTGCTGTCAAACTTTTCAATAATTGAAATTTTGCTTGAGATCTTCAATTTGTCTCGCGCGTCTCTTAAAGGGGCATTGTCACGCTATTTGGCAACTTTATAAAAAGCTAGAAGGTGTCTTTGCATCAACTGAATTGTAAAACTTATGATCGAGTTTTGTTATTTGAGGCTGTTTGAAGGTACTGAAACTGTTTCCTGTCGCCTGTCGCTACGGATGACATGGATGGAAATAGATTGAAATTTGAAAAAATTTGCCAATTTTTTCAAGTTTTGGTGCCACGTATTCCAAAAATCCTCGAGAAATTTATTATGGTTAGCCCTCTCTGATAAAATTCATTTGATATCTTCGTCGTAGCTTTACAGACTTTTTTTGTCTATGATTAAAGCTTTCAAGTAATGATTTTAGTACAGAATTGGCCTAAAACAGCAAAATATTCGTGGCAATGCCCCTTAAAGTAGTTTATACTGTCTGTGATAAGCTTCAGAGTGAACCATTATTTTTTTTCAATTTACCATAGATCCTTTGCTTGTCCTTATTGAGTACGTGCCGTACGGTGATTTGCTGGGATATTTGAGGAAGAGCCGTGGGCTCAATGACACATACTTTAAAGACCCGGATGTGAAACCGCAAACCAATCTGACTGCGGAACTACTGATGAGGTTCGCTTGGCAGATTGCTGATGGAATGTTTTATTTGTCTTCGAGAAAGGTTTGCGTCTCTTTTTACCTCATTGTATCACCTGTACTCTGTTTTAACTCTGTAAGTTCTTACGTTTTATTTTGCAAAAGCCTTTAAGATCCACGCAGCGAGACGCGCTACCCCAGTAACATTTGTTCTTGAATAGAAAGATTTAACTCTCTTTCAGATAATCCATCGTGACCTGGCGGCCAGAAATGTTCTTGTTGATGAAGGAGAGAAATGTAAGGTGACAGATTTTGGGATGGCCAGAAATGTTCAGCAGGATGATATCTACACCAAACGAAGTCGGGTGAGAATTTCAAAGGAATTACAGCGGCCTCGCGTCCACAGAATATGCATCTCAAGTTTTTCTTGGTTTCAATTTTATTATTATTTTCCTCAAAAGGGTCGTCTTCCTGTTAAGTGGACTGCTTATGAAGCTTTGTTATTTGGAACATACACAACACAAAGTGACGTGTAAGTATATAACACCTGTTAATATAACTTTTTCTATGATAATCGTTTTCTTAAGTGTCCCAATTAGTTTACAATGAAACCAAGTCAATTGAAACTTGTACCTCAATTTCAATTTTTTTGCAATGATTCCTGTAGCCAAGGGACACGATTTTCTTAAAAACTTGAAATTAATTCTTTTTTACTTATAAAAAGAACAATTACAGTCGAACCTCTCCATAGCGGCCATCTTGGGGACAGGGGAAAGTGGCTGTTGTAGAGGGGTGGCCATTATGGGAAGGTAGCGATGTAATGAGGCGGCTTTTTTTTCGGGTTACAATAGTTTTTGTTTAAAATTGCTTATTTTAGCATAATTTAATCAAAACGTATCAATAAATGAAAAACCTAACAGCAACAGACTTCAGATGAGCGCGGAACGGATCAAGATTGGCGACATTTTACAACAGAAACTGTGGTCTTTGTCTACACCATTCGTTAGCTGGCCGCTGTCGAAAGGTTATTTTGGCAGTTGGGATCGTTGTGGGGAAGTGGCCATATCATTATAGAGAGGTTTAATTAACAGTGAACGTATGGTCTGTCCACCGGGACCAAAAAAGTGCCTTTAGAGGAGGTTCGTCCTATATTTAAAGATTAAAACACTTGTGATGTTTGTAAAGCAACAGAGGACTTAACTTTACCTTGCAGCTTCTAGTCGATCAATATTTGTAGCTGCTATAATGTCACGTAGTATCAACTAATTCACTTTTCTCTCAGTTGGAGCTATGGTGTCTTGTTGTACGAGATTCTCACTGTAGGTAAGTTAAATTACAACATATACCTCAGTTAATGTTAGGGACGTAACGGTTTTACAACAATCTCCCATAAGAGAAAAAATTCTGATGTCCATTAACACTTCCCAGTGTCTGTTAATAGACCGAACAGGTTGTACGGTTCCTTCTCTCGATCAATAGTATGTCTCTATCGTACCACTTACCTCGAGCTCGGCACAATTTATTGTTTGAGCATAAGCGATCGGCAATACAGCCTTTTCACGAACATTGCCACCGGATTTTAGTTTTTTCGATATGTTGGTCACCGGAAACGTAAAGGAATGTTAGAAACAATGAAAAATCGTGCTCTGCTACGAGCCAGTTACCTTGTAATGATCCTGAACGAATTTGTTATTTGAAGTATAATAATCGCAAAATTCTAATCTTGGCTTTAGAATGGATCAATGACATTTCTTGTGAAGGAGGTCTCTTGGTTAATGCGCTCGACTCCGGAGGGAGCGCTCCGGGTTTGAGCCCTAGCCGGTGACATTGTTGCGGTTCCCCTCTCCACCCAGAGGTATAAATGGGGGTAACCCTGCGATGGACTAGCATCCCATCCAAGGGGGAGTAGAAAAGAACGTAGTCGTTTCATGCTACTAAAACCAGGATAAGCTCCGGCTTGATGAGCCACTTGGCTCGTATGCAGACTTTACCAATAACATTTCTCTTTGGAAACTCTTCGTGAGTTACAAAGGACCAAAAGGTGGTTGCAGACAAACTCCAGTGAACACTTTTGCTGCAAGGGGAGGTTTTTCTTGTGCTATGCATAACAATAAATCTCTTTATCTTATTCAGGTGGATCTCCATATCCAGGAATTCAGGATCGTCAAATCGCCAGGAAACTTCAAGAAGGATTCAGAATGCCAAAACCAAAACATGTGGACAACAAACTGTAAATAAATATATCCGGTTACTCAATTTATTGGGGTGACCATATGGCTTCTCCCCCATCCTAGAATCAGCACTGCACTGAAAAAGGAGTCTCTTAAAACACATCTGTTTCAGAAGGCCGTTCTTAGCTAATTTTTTATTGTTTTATTACTTTATCAATACATATCATAATCATTATTGTTTATTTTAACAAGACCTTCTGTTAGACATGCATGTTTTTAGGATTTTTAGGTAATAGTAAGAGTTCATAATTAATTACATTTTCTTAAACATTGTAGTACGCAGCTGAAAATGTTATATTGATATCTGCGTAATAGGAGTTATGACTGTCATTATCATCATCATCATTATTATTATTTTTATCTTTATCATTATTTAAATTATTATTATTATTGCTTATTATTATTATTATATTATTACCATTCTTATTCTTATTATTTCGACAGTCTTCTATAGATACTGTGATATTTTGTTCTAATATGTTTTCTCTGCTCTCAATAAATTATTTCTTTTCCTTAATCTCACTTTTACCAACCCTCTTTCCCATTTTGTGGCTAATTATTTTTTTATTTATTAGATACCAGATTATGCTCAAGTGCTGGGAAGAAAATCCAAGTGATCGACCAACGTTTACCAAACTAAAAGACATGATGAAAGAAATCGAGAGAAACCACAGGGTAAGTATGGTTTATAATGGTGACGAGTGAGTATTCAATTTTATTTCATTTAACTATTATGGGTGAAAAGTTACGCTTTATCGTGCTTTTTTCGTTTCGAGTTATTTTTTTATTTTTGGGGGTCATTGTATATGTCATGCAATTTTTGTATGTGATAGCTTAGTGATTGCATTAACTGTTTTTCTTTTGCAGACGTACGTCAACCTCAAACAGTATGACAACAGTTTGTACGCTAACGTTAAAGATCTTACAGCTGAATAACTGTTTTATCCTCTGACTTTGTAATACGTATATTAATGTTATGTAGGTAACTATCGTAACATTTTGGTTGAGTGATGCCTCCCCTCCCTTGATATAAGGTAATCCAATATCACGGTTGCTCGTTATGCCCTTGTAACTCTACGTGGACAACACTTGATTCATTTTTAAGTGCCGCCTGCAGGAACCTTCCACGCCAACACGAAAATGGTGGAAGCTCTTAGACTATTTTGGTCTCTCTCGAATCAGACGCGGTGTTCGGATGGCTATTGCTGGTTTTCGGTTTCACGCCATTCAAAATAGATTCTAATAAAAATAAAAAGCCGTTCAATAGATAACGTCCAGAAGAAGGTAAATAATATATGCAAAGACTCTGGCAAATTTTAAAAATTTATAGAGATTTGTATGGAGACGCCATGCTGGTGCCCATCCTGATGGGTACCAACATGGCGGACAGAAAGCAACAGAAACATCTGTCACTCAGTTTTGCTACAAAAACGTGAATTTTTTTTCCGAGGAACTCAAAAACATTATATGAATACATTTTCTGATACATTTACTGTTCAGATAGCCAAATTTCCCGATATAAGTCACTTTTTAACCAACATGGCAGCTCTCTCGACCGTCATGTAATTACCACGTCGCGCAAAAGCTTAGAAATTCAAGCGTTGTCTACCCTAAAACCAAGATCCCATTCGGTGCAAACATTTGTATGAATATTAGTTTTCAGCTGCTCTTATACATCATGAAAGTACAATCTCAGGAGGATCAACAGTTTTGTAGTCTGAATTTTAGTGCCGTCATGTGCAAACCCCCAATTGACCCTCAACTATTAAAATTCGACCCCAAAGAGTTGCTGCGGGTGAGTTTCCTCCCCTTGTTCTCCATTAGAAGTCTATACGAACATTAACTGTTCCATATCTCAAAACCGAGATTTTATCACCAAATCTATCATCTCTTTTAAATTATCAGACAGATCAGAGGTCGACAAGGCAATTACTTCCTGTTGACAAACCACCATTGACACGCGGTGATCGAAGTAATTCACTTTTCCTTTATATGTTCCATAGTTAGTATGGTAGTATGCTTGTTGTAAACATCTTTTGATGGCCTTTTCAATTACTTTGATAGATTCACATGTTTCAAAAAGTGTTTTTTACTCAGGCTTCCGTAGGAAAGCCCGAGTCAGAAAATGCAACCGTTTTGTCGCAAAAGAGGGGTCATGGTCCCAGGCGTTCCATGCGTAGACCACGGAAACTTGGGACGAGAAACGCGACATTGCTCGCTTGTGACAGAATTCGGTGTTGTGAAAGTTTTGGCAAGTATCGGGCCATATACGCTCATCTCGCATACAAAAGATGTCGATCTTTTTCCGAAAGGGTCGGTCCTCGAATTATATTCTTCAAAGCCAGCCAGGTAAGCTCATGCTCGAAATGTTCTCGTGGGATAACAACTGAGCCGATCGCATGTGGCTTCTGCTGTTATTTAATATTTCAGTAAAACAAATCGTATTGCAATAAAACGAACTAAATACTTCGCAAAAAATCTGTTGATCTCAAAATTTTTAAAGATAAGACTTTCGGTTACTTGAATTAAATATCGTACCTCCAAGTTAGTTGGTTTTCTAGTGGGGCGTAGAAAAAAATTGCATTGTGTGATTTTGGAGACAAATTGTAGGCGCGTTTACACGACATTCATTTTGGGTACGGCACTCCTAAATTTGGGCACCCGGGCCAGTAATATAGGGCACGGCCCGCTTGATTTTTGCCGTGTAAAAGCAAATTTTTCGGCCCGCGTGCCGAAAAATTTAGGCGGGCCGAGACCACCTCAGGAGGTAGTCTCGGCCCGCCTAAAAAGAGGTCCGCGTGCCGAAACTAGAGGTATTCTCGTCCTCAGAGTCTTTGCGCTCCTGACTGACCACAAAAGCGAAGGCTCTGGGGTCGAAAATGAGTTTTGGGGCGCCAAAATCTTGTAGTTTCCGCGGGAAGAAAGATGGACTCGAAGAATCTGAAGAATAGTGGCATAATTCGCATCTGGAGCAACGATGCCACAGACATGTTAATCGAACCTGTGGTCCAAGGGAATTTTCCAGTTCGCGTTAGTATATATTAAAAGACTTAAAACCTCAAAGGAAACGAGAGAGGTATACAGCACGCTACAGGAAAGTAACACATTCTACTTCAGTGATTCAGTTCGACAACGTGCACGTTTTGAAAGATTGTGAGGTTTCTCGGTTGGCGATCGATGCTAGAGACAAATTTGAATCGCAGATTTTCCTCGTTCTATTTTCCACTGTATTCTAGCCTATAACTATAAGCATGGAACATTCTTTTATAAATGATGTTGTACTTTACCTTTAAACTCATCAGGATAAGTTGTCTTTGTGCGTTTCAGAAAACTTTTGACAAACGGTTTCCGAAGTTCGTTTGAAAGTCCCGAAGTTCGCTAGAACCACAAGTCACCCAAGCGTAACATAAGGGTTTGTATGAACTGAGGCTGAAATATAAGAGTTTGTATGGAAATTATGAGATGACATTAAAGTGGTTCAATATCTCATCTTGGAGAGTTTAAATGCCGAGATTTAAGCGAGTTTCGATATATTTGCCCTACGGTGTCATAATAAATTATTATACAGCCCAGAATATAGCTTGCAACAGGTCGTTTTGTCGCCGCTTAAATGCATGTAAGAGCGGTGCAAGGGATGACCATGTTTCGTCCCTCGATTTTGACAGACGTTTTCGCTTTTTCAAAGCAACGAGCCATACAATTGGTTTTTGCACTCGAGAATCTGTCATGTTTTTCTTTTTTTTTTTAACATCCCGCAAAAGCACACCGGAAACGCGCTTTAAATCAAATGTGAACCGCTGTCATATAAGCGCAGGGACGCACAAATTTAAGAGTGCCGTTCTCGTTTCAGGAGTGCCGTTCCAGAAATCGACATTGAGAAAACTCGAACATATTTTGCCGTGTAAATCAAGCGGACCGTGCCCAAAACTATTAGCCCGCGTGCCAAAATTTTGGAGTGCCGTGCCCAAAATGATTGTCGTGTAAATGCGCCTTGTATGGGAATATTAAAACTTCATTTGTGTGGGGAATTGTGCGGGATTATTGAGGTTCTTGGCACTGAGGTTCTAATAAAATCTGCATTGACGATAGTTAAGCTAAATTTATTTCACTAGTTGTTCAAATATACTTAGCAGTCTTGGCAATCGCCAATTCTTATAGAAATCCTGTTGCGTGACACGAACTAGTTGAGTACGAAACCAAACAAAACAGAATGCCTCATCTTCCCTTATGAACGAGTCCCTTTTACGAAATACTCCTACCTTGATGCAATAAAAATATGTAGCTTGAATATTTCTTCATGAACTGCGTTAAGGATCGCATATTCTCGGAAGCAAAAAACACAGCTTGAAAGTTTGCAAATATGTGCAATGTAAATTGACACCTCATTGGACTGTTGTTTTGGCGAAGCCACTTTATCATGATTCGTTTCAGCTCTCTCGAAAGAGATTATTCGCTCTCCAAGGAGATGTGACTTTTGAAAACGGTTAAAGATCGCAACGCAGCTGCAAAGATATTCAGCTGCATGATTCACTCGGATTTCCCACGAGAAGTAAACGAACCTGCTTCAATTTCTACTAGCATAGTAATTGCCATTAGTTGAAAAAGACCTGGAAAATTCTTTTGTAACTGAAGTTCTCCACACCTGCGTACACATCTGTGCTTGATTCTTGAACCATAAGGTTTAAACTTACAACTTGCGATTGGATTAGGAGGATACTCAAACGAAGTGAAACCTGAATAGAAAATATCTCGGCGGAAAATATCCTGATTCTTTTATTTGTGTTTATCGTGTTCAATACGCTTCCTGCTAATCGTAAAGTACGATTTGGTACTGTGGTACGAAGCCCGAGTTAACGCTCTTAGAGCGTCTAGTATATTTATCAGTGATATCAGATTGAAAAGCACTTATAGTTCTTTAATTTAGTCCTTTTAGCTATTTTAGATACAAGAGATAGCTTATGTGATGATTTAGAGTGATTGGCTGTAGCTCCTATGGGGTGATCTCTCGTAGAATAAGTACCTTGGTTTAAGTTGCAAACCACAAATAAAGCATTTTAATTCATTAAAACTTCTCAAGTTAAGTGTCAATATTTAGTCATATCTTCATTATCTTTTTCTGTTGCTTGAAGAAAGAAAGATAACGCAAGTGAAGAATGATCATCGCAGTTAATTTTCCAATTTAAGCAATTGGAAAGAAGAAGCCTGAAAAAAAAAAAAAAAAAAAAAATCAGGGTTTCAACGGGATTCGAACCCGTGACCTCCGCGATACCGGTGCGATGCTCTACCCACTGAGCTATGAAGCCACACATTTTTAGGCTTTTTTGCTTATTTTTATGGAATGTTCTAATTGGCTAATCACAGCTCCCAGCTTAGACGCAATGTGTGAGATCCCTTAATTCAAAAAGGATATTGTGCAAATTTTTCAGGTAGACATAACAAACAGAATATGTGACTTTTTATCCAAAACGAAATCCCGACAGACTGATATTTTTGTAAAACAATAATAATTTTCTTCATAATAATTAATGATAAGATAATAATGGTAAAAAAAATCAGTATAATTTTTTTAAAAGAATATTCTGGGAGGACTGCTGGTAGATCATTATTTAAAAGTGTAATTGTTTTTATAGTTTTAGGGTTCAGAAGTTGTTGTTGTCCTTATTTGTTGTTTTTGTGCCTGATTTTGCATGGTTGGAGCTGCCTAATAGATGTTGACAGCTTGCGCGGCGCGAGAGAATTATTACAAAGTACGTCTACTATGGAACAATTCATGAGCGCTGTCAAGTTCTAAAATATTTGGAGTTGTTTTATCTTACACACCCACTTTGATTAAACTGAGAATCCATCGATGGCTAGCTTACTCCAATTCTTAAGAAGTGCACTGACCAAAAAATGCAGCAGTTAACAATAGAGTTTTAAGAGTACTCACTAAAGAATGTAGTCAATTTGCTCAACAAATCAACCACATATGTCCATGCCGTTCACCCTTGCAGAGAAGTGGTAAATCTAGCCTCTAAACCATTAAGCAAGGGATTTACAAAAAGTTCCGTGTCACAATTTAGGAGCTTGGAAAACAACTATTGGGGGAAACAAATTTTGCTGCTCGGAACAAGAAGATGGTTTTGCCTAAGGTCAAAAACAGTTTTCAGTGCAGGACAGAAATTTTGCTTCCAGATCATATGTTTCACAGTTTAGCTACCATGAAGACAATGTTGACTACTTTTCAGTACGTACTGCTTAGCAATGGCGGGCGTACAATAGAGGCCGGCGGCAATGTCAAAGAAAAAAGAGCCAGAAGCAAATCTTAAAAAAGGTAACGGAAAAAGAAAAGGAACTGGAAACGAGACGAGGATATAGAGTTACTCATTGCCTAGCTCATGAAGACTACATAAATCGAAACAAAAAGGAAGTGGTTTACTGTCTTATAATACACTCAACAAAATGACTCAATTTTGATTGGTAGAGAGCAGTACAATTAATCCCAAATTGTACTCCGCAGGAGTACCTATTAAGTTTCCATGGAAACGAAGCGTACGCACAATCATAAGCGGCAAATTTCAACGTCAATGTTATGATCAATAGATACCTGTCAAAACAAGGTATCTGCTGACCAGTATCAAGTGACCATATCGCGGGCTCAAGTGTACAGCTTAACGAGGTCACGTGTTTTTTGAAGTTGACCGCTGACCAAGTGCTGGTTTTCGATTGGATCACGGGCTCATGTCAGGTTAACTTGTTGAAAACCGGGCAGGCTCGGGCAGGATTGTGCTAACTATTGTGCATTGATTGTGATTGTTCAACCATGCATGATGAAAAGGTGAAGAAGACAGGTGAAACTATTTTCAGTGCTACACAAAACCTAACTTGCGAGTTGCCGCAATTCTTGCGTGATTTTGGTGACTATGCATGTAAATTGAAAAATTACATCATTCTCTCACACTTCGTAATTTTGTTGAATGTACTATAAATAAAAAATCGCACGACCTTCTCGCACAATTCGTGATTAATAGATACTCGTGATTTTGAAAATTCACAAATTGCACGAGCCTTTAGGCTCGTGCAATTTTGAGAACTTTCAAAACTCGTACCTATTAATCACGAATTGTACTCGAGGTCGTGC
>JAHPZR010027311.1:40000-44291 GCA_019787425.1 Platygyra sinensis
TGAGGTTTGGTCACTGTAAACTCGTAATAAGCTCTGCTCAGTTTGTCTCGGCCACTTCCCGTCATGTTCAAAGGAAAAAAGCAACAAAAAGCCTGTGTAAGTAAATATTTTTTGTTGGCTCGTTTCATGTTTGTTGTTGGCTTTCTGTCGTGCATACGCTGCGAGTTCTTTAGTTCTTTACTTGCAATGTCCTTTTTATTATGTTTCTACTTGGGACTACCTGCAGGGGTAGCTCAATCTTTTCAGCATAATTGCACATCATGTAAGGTTATGTATTTTTTTAACTTCATACACAGTCCACTCAGCGTTATAATTGTTTCTTACTATCAGAGGGGTTTATATTTCATCGTAAGGCGTTTCACTGTTTTCCTCTATTAATATGGTAGAGTTTTTGTAGATTGTTGTTGTTTCTTTCACTACTCTCATTTTTTAATTTACTATGCCAGGATGTTCTGGACAGAGAAACATGATGTCATTTTAGTCAGAGAAAAGCTAGAGAAAAGCCCCTCTGCTTGCACAAAGCGTGGGAGAGTACAAAGAGGTTAGAAGTGGAACGAAATCTCTGAGCGCCTTTGACAAGTAGAAGCCCCCCAATTTAAGGTTGACCAGAGAAGTGTTAGAGAAAGGTATGGTCTGCTTGCCAAAGCAGGAGGAAAAGTGGATAGGAGGAAAGAGAAAGTGGGATCATCGCGCAGAATGCTATTGTCTTTCGCGACATGTACTTGCAGTGCCCAGTTTTTCAATGCACTGAATAATAATGGCATAGATTAAGCTTTCTGATTTCCGACTGCTCTCGTCAATGAATCGGCGGCTGTCGCTCAAATTTAAACGCGGCCTACGCTCTGACAAAGACTTTCGTCAACAAAGTCGTGTTGCAGCGGCATTCTATCCTTTGTTGACATGTCACATTCGCAATGGCTTGAGCGCGGAAGCCAAAAGTTTTCCCACAAAAACAAAAATTATTCTTTCAAAGCGATGTCATATGGAACATGCGGTGCGCGAAACACTTGCAAGTATTTTATCGTTCCCCTCTATTACTCGACCGGTCAAAACATTTCATTAGATAGACACAGTCTATGACTCGTTCGCTTCGTTAAGTCTGTACGTTGATCAAGGACTTCAAAGACAACACAGGTCTTTTCTATTCGTACGACGGTGTGGAAAACAAAAATTAAAGACATTTCTGCTTGAATGCGTCGTAAGCCTGAGCGAGCATTGTCTTCTATTGTTTGTGCGAGATAATTATTCAAAATTGGATCTGTTTTAACTCTCGCGGGAATTTCAAAGCGAGCCCGAGCGAACGAAGGCTGAAAGATCGGCGGGAGTGTTCGAAAGTTGGACAGAACGACCAGTTTGAAAGATCATTTTCCGTTAAAACTTGGCATAAAGTTTCCTTAAACAACAAAATTCAAAGCCGTATGATAGCCGTTAAGAAGGTTACTTTGAAGGAGAAAAATTCATACTCCAAATATTTCCTCATACATTATTTTCCCTGTAATGGACCGATTTCAGGGAAAAGAAACCGATTTAATCCGCTATTCGTAGGATGTCAAAAAATGCTTCCTTTATTCCATCAATGTCTCATCTACAAAAGCCATATGATAACCACTACGAAACACAAGCATGAAGTACGTAAAATCTAAACAAGTATGCGTTGTCGGCCATTTTCTGGTTATTTTCTTTATTGATTGACCATCGGGCAGCCTGACTGAATTTGAAATTTCGCGCGGACTGTACATTTAAGTCCCGGATGTGTCGCGGCATTCTGCGCGATGTAGCACCCCAAATTGACAAAAGTAGAGGAAGCCCTGGAAGTCCTCATTCTGAGAGAAGATGAGGCTGATCGAGATCAACAGGAGACAGCAGCACAAAAGAGGAAGGCAAAGGAAGATAAGAAAGATGCTGAGGAAATGCGAAAGAGGGCAATGGAGAGGCTGGGAGACAGAACGAAAAAAGTGAGAATGAAGAAGAGGGGAAGAAAAGAAGATCAAGTGGAAACAACACCCTGGAGTATCTAAGGGAGAGGAATGAAAGGTTGGATGAGTTTAAAAAAGTGGAGCTGGAGCTGAAAAATCAAGAGTTGCAGCAAGAAGCAGCGAAGAATCATGAAGCTATGATGAAGTTGATGGGCCAGCAACTGCAACAGCAACAGAAGTAAATTGTCAGACTCCAGCAGACCATGATGATAACCATGCTTTATAAGTTTTGGAGAAGAATTGAACAAGAACTGCTTAAGCAGATTTCATATGGGTGTGCAAGGGCATGATAATGATACTGAACCTTGCCTTCTTGTTGCTCAATTGGTACTTACAGTGTATTTTAAATGTGCTGTGTGTCAACGATTTTTTTCAAGTACTGTATTTCAAAAGAGCATTTAGAATTTCTATAGTTGAAAACATGTTAAAAAAGAAGTTACACTTGTTCTAACAAAAACAAGTGTATAGCATATTACACTGTATATACTTTTCCATCTTGGATTCGAGTAAATAAATTATTACTTCATTTTCATAGGTTTTTTCTTCAGTTTTAGCACATAGCATAATATTCCGTGAATCCACAAAATATCCATACCCCTCTGACAACAACAAACAACAACAAAATTTTATTAAAAATTAGAAATGCAAGTAATTACATTAGTTTCCCCCCGCAAATAGCTTACAAACTAATCGAGGCAGGGAGATCTAAAGACATTTTACAAATACAAGGTTTGTCTGTAGATGGACTAAATAACAGAGAAAACACTACTATACAATAAATAGAAATAAACTAACATAAAACAAAGCAAGTACATTAAGATTACAAAAAGGGGTAACCTAAAGTAGTAAATAACTTAATAAGACGGGAGACTTCGACATAATCATCTTCAGACCGCAAGAAATTTAGTAATAATTCCTTTATCTTTTTACGAAAGGACGAACGTTTAAGTAGTTTGATCGAACAAGGAATAGAGTTCCAAATTTGGGCGCCGATTCTCGAGAAAAAGGCAGGCATTTTATCGGTTCTAGAGGACTTAACGTAGAACGAGTCGCTAGAGACAGATCTTGTTCTGTAGCTATGAATATGACTTGTTGTTTTTTTTTTCTCACATAAAGAGATGAGGAATCCTACGGGGTGGGGGAAAAAGACCTTGTTTTCCACACCAATCATTGTTTGCATTAGGAAATTCCAGAAGGGTGGGGATGACATTGCACCCCCTTTCCATGGACAGCGTATGGATATTATTTTTTTCTGGTGTCAAAGTCCTATACACCAAAGGCATTATGGAAAATAAAATCTGTAAACCACTGCTCATCATACTAGGAAAGAAACTGATGCAGACTTTACAGTATCTGGGCAACAGCTGTCATCAAAAGTTTTGTCAAGAACACTTGGTTTCCTGTAATATTTCTTTTATGTATAATTGCTTGTGAAGATTTTCTGCTAAAACAAGCCTACAATACTACAAACCAAAAACATTTAGTTAAGCCCTCAAGTATGAATGACACTTAAGCAAAGTTATCTTCCAGTGATGGAGGGTCTAACTGGAAAAACCCAGAAGTTGTGTTACCATAAAGGCAAGTAAGTGCATTCCCGAGTAAGGCATAGACAATATACATTTTTCCAATGGGGCTTAAATCCTGCTTCAAGTTTTCTTAAATTCTAAAAATTTAAAATAGTTAATGATGTCTCCAAAAATCCTCTCAACTGAGGAACGAACTTAACTCATGGACTCACTGAAACTTAGCACCTGATGTGTCAGTACTCCATAATGAAATGGTCTTTGCAGATGAACACTGTTGGGATATGCTGGATCACCATAAATACACATTGCCTGGCCAGTTGGAGAAAAGGCATACCTCTCAAGCTCATTCAAATTAGACCAGACTCATCCAACATTGATGCATCATGTTTTCTCCCTTCTGGAAAAGAGATACTTATGTGGAGCTTTCAATCTTTTGAACTTTAATACTTCCTTCAAACCAGTTACAATAATACTCTGTAAAGCCAAAACCCTTCTTACCTTGATAGATGTGTATTTATTGGAGGCTCAACTCATTTATGCAGAAATATCTACCAATAAATTAACATATACGTTTTATGTTGACTCCTTATACACATCTTTTCACAGGTATGGTAAGTTGCAAAACAAAGGAAATTTATTTAACCAAAACAAATCATTTTATGTAGCTTGTGACGTAACTAGACCCAGTACTTGGTTGCGGGAGTCTCTGTTATCCGGGACATAGATATTGTAAAATGTGGTTCACGTTCTCATTTGTGCGGCATTCTCGGCAAGTGAAGGGAATTTTCC
>JAHPZR010027312.1:0-32500 GCA_019787425.1 Platygyra sinensis
TAGGCCTTTTGCAACAGTTGGTCACGTGACGTGCTTTTCAAGAACACACTGATTAATCATTGGTAATGCATAATGTTATCAGAAATGGAAAGAACAGTTCCAAATAAGCTTACATGCAAATTTTCAGGTTTATATCTTTTAAGGGGAATTTTTATGGACGTTAAAATGAGAAGGATTTGTATGAGAAGAAGTCGCTTTGCCCTCCAGTCACGCTCCAGTGGTTTTCCATACAATCCTTGTAATTTTGCAAGTTTTCAAGCTGCCATAAAATCTTTGCCTTTCGGTGTAAGGGCCTAGAAATTTCCACTTTTCCTAATATTTTACCCCTCTTTCTATCTCCAATGGTTATATGCCAGCAGCTTCTTTTGGTAGTGATTAATAACAGAAAAGGTTTCTGGAGGGCAAAGCTTCCTCGCTTCCATACAAAACCTTCTAATTTTTGCAATATTCAAATCGTCATTAAATCTCAACCTTATACGGCATTGGTCTGAAAATTGGTGTCCTGGTTATTTAAAACATGCTCTTTCCAGCTCTGAAATTCATTTTGCTGTAGCTAAAAGTTTAGAAATTATCGGTCACGTGACCAACTGTTGCAAAAGGCCTATTACAGTCCGATAGAAGGGTTTGTATGAGCGCGTTGACTTCTCGACCAGAAAATCAGGCAAAAAAGGAAAGATTGGTGGTCGAGGTTTTTGGGTAGCTTAAATAATGTTAAAAGCGAACACTGCTGCTATGGGTAATGTAAAATAGATTCCGAGATGTCCAGAAAGAGGATAAATGTCACAAATTGAACGAGGGTCTTACAAAGCCGCAGTGACAGGCAGACGAGATCCCAAAATCTGCAGGAATCGGAAGTCGAGAAGTTTTAGCGCGGCGGTTGCGAATAGCCGATCAACGTGAAAATACTTCACAGTGAAACGTATTACGAAGAAACTTATCTGTTGTTTCTCCTGGTCTTGAAGAGAAGACTTATCTGTTGACTTATTGCCAGAAATTCCCAAACTCAACCACCCGAGCCGTCCGCTCAAACGAATACGACAGAACCGGAGGACATGTACATAATTATTATCTCTGAGACAATTCCAAATTCAGAGCAGAATTTGGTGTACTGTGTGGCAATTTGGAGGGCCATGATTTTAATAGAGCCATTTATCCAACCACATAAACAAATCTGTGACCGTGAGCAGACATCATAGCTATGTTTGGCACGATACGTGTACTAAATAGCGCGGGCTAAAACTGTTTTTTATTTGCGAAGATGGAGCGGGCCAGTTTCATCACGGCAATGCAACGAATCCGATCGGATCTACGGTTATTTCTGTATCACATATTTCTCTAGCTGGCTTGCCGACTTTCTTGTGGGTGATACACCTGAATGTCGGGCACAATAGTAATATTTTTCTCTGCCATGAAGGTAAGGAGTGTGTTCGTAAACAGCCTTCATACATGAGAAGCCCATCATATTTTGCCGCCCTCCTTCAAGCTCCGTATTTTTATTATTCCACGGTACATGTCGTGGGTTTTCTCCAACATTTTGAGCTAGAGAGGCCATCGAATTGTGAAATTAATCGCAGAGTATCGCGCTGAAGAGTTCACGAGCGCTGTTGTTCCATACGTCGCTCTCAAAGAAGTAGCCCATGGAATGGTTTGTTTGTCTGAGTCACACCAGGGGGTAAATTTTCGTGACGTCATCTGTGCGCGTCGCTATTGGTTGTGGTTGAACTTCTGATTGGGTTAAAAAGTGGCGCGAATCTTTTAAGCCAATCGTGTGGCGTAGAAAGTGCAAAACCAATTACTTTTCGACACTGAAATGAAAACCGCCGTCCATTAGCCTCTTCCAAGCGTTCAGTTAGTTGGGGCGCGCTGTTTTTTGCACTGCGCCCCAACTTACTGATTGCCAGGAATAGGCTACAGTACTATAAGTGAGCTTCACACGTGTTCATGCAGGATATCGTCCTGCACACGCTGCTCAAATACTAGGACTATTTCCACACGAGGGTGAAGAGAGACTCGAAGAGAGAGTGTCTGCCTCGAAAACACTTCGACAAGAATAACCCGAACGCGTAGCATGGGATCTTCCCCAGATCGCTCATTGCTAGCTGCACTTGCCGTAAAACGCGCTTAGCTCGCTCCGATCGCTAAGTTTTTATCTCAAACTGAATGTTTCAGTTGGCTCACAAGCAGGCCTTAAATTTTACGGTTAGGCCAACAGTTCAAACTAATACAGCGTAACTACTCACCAGAGACGCGTGGGAGCTTGCATAAACCCTCTTTAAAGCAGAAGAATTTGAAAATATCAGCTTTGCGTTCAGGTGTGGACAGAAAACATTCTGTAAACTGACGCCCCGCCCATGGGCGGGAACACATACCAGATACCTACTATTAATTAGTCATGCGTGGCTTCGCATTACAGACCCTTATTATATTGCATGCTTTGATCCACCACCAGTGACTGTTCATCGGTGTAGTATGGACAGAAAACGTTTTCCCCGTTTTCAGATTTCTGCAGCGTGGTGTGTAGCCGACGACGTCTAAATCGTTGGAATGTTCAACGTGTCGCAGAACAGTGCTCAACTCTTCCAGATTCAAAATAACTCTATTACAACAATTCAATTTCACTTATACATTACATCTTTTGGAACACCATCTACGCAAAACATAGCCCAATGAAGTACTTAACTTTACGTAACAGGTCTGGTGTATTTTGCAGTCACAGCTAGTCTTAACGCATAACTGCTGCCGCGGTGGGTAGGCCTGAAGCGAACAAACGAAGGCAGCTCTCTAATCTGTAGAAGGCCTTATTTTGAAAACGTTTTTGTGAAACGCAAGAAATTATGGTAGCGGTAAGATCAAAGGCGCAAGGAAGTATGGAAAATTAACGTGCGCTGTTTCCATGTGTCCTCTCTCGTTGAACAATGTCCGAAGGTGAGGTTTTCACAGCTGTGTAAAGTACTGTTTTTTTGTTTCATTGCTGCGTAGTGAGTGAGCCTGGATAGCAGAAGCATCAGTCTTATAGAAACGAAGAAGTTAGTAGGTCTAAGGCGCCCGCCGTGATAGAGAACCAAGTCAGTTTTCAAATTGTATCGTTTGCTTACCGTAAACATTGAAGCTCTCAACTCTAGATTTGTAGAAGTCATGGCTTGGCTTCGCGAACGAAGATTTATGGGGTACGGAAGCTTATAGGTGCCATCCGACATCCGAGTTTAAAAATCCGACATCCGACTTGTAAAAATCCGACATCCGACTTGTTGAAATTCGACATCCGACATCTGACGTGTAAAAATCCGACATCCGACTTGTTAAAATTCGACATCCGACTTGTTAAAATCCCACATCCGACATCCGCATTTTGAAAATACGACATCTGACTTGTTTAAATCCGACATCCGACCTGTTAAAATCCGACATCCGACTTGGTAAAAGCCAAAAAAAGAGTCGCGAGACCGAAAAGAAAACGCGCGAGTACAAATGCTATGAATCGTACAAGTTGTGTAGGCCTGTCAACCCCATTTTACAAATTTGATTTTTAACGACAGGCCCCATTTTACAACATGCGAGACATACCAGCACTCAACTAATGTCGAGGAGCATAAAGCAAAAAATACGCACTCAACACATAAGAGGGTTTTGCAAAACGAACACGTGCGCTTATGTCAAAATAGCTCCACACTCAGTAGTCACGCACCTCTTCGGAACCTCTAATTTTATTTGCTCCCGCACTCATCCACCTCTATTGTTTTCAGGACTAGGGCCATTGTTTCGGTTGTTTATTCTATTGTTTTCTCGGCCAATCCTGTTAAACCTTACGAGAGGTGCGTGCGCCTCTCCACACTGCAGATAAGCCATCGAGTGCCTGGAAATCTAGGAATAACGCCGTCAAAGAAACACAAAATAACCCGAGATCGAGCTTCAAACAAATTAGGATTGGAAAGTACATCACGCCATTGGTTAGCTCTTATAGCCAATAGAAACCCGGCATTTTCGATCCGTCACGAGGGTACACACCACGAGAGGTTAGTTGAAAGTAGCAGAATGTCTTACATTCTCATATGTGTACGAGTTGCGCTAGCAGCTTTAGGACGTACAGAGTATTTTAGATAAACCGGCAACTGATGTCTACAGGCTTGCGTGTGAACAGCTACATTTAAATAAAGCAAAGATTTTTAGGTAAAAGTTTCTCTGTCTTGACCAATAGGAGTCGTGTTTGGCCTGTGAACCATTTGTATCATGATAAACATACGCAGATAAAACACTGCAGTGGCAACCCTGACCCTGAACCCCCAACCCTGAACGAAAGGAAGAATATTAACTCCCGGGAAAAGGGCAACTATCTGTCAGTCGCCGCCATTTTTTTTGAACGCTCCCGCCGACCTGGGCCGGCAATGACGTAGAACTGAATTTGTCGGATTTTAACGTCGGATGTCGGATGTCGGATGTCGGATGTCAGATGTCGGATGTCGGATGTCGGATGTCGGATGTCGGATGTCGGATGTCGGATTTTTACAAGTCGGATGTCGAATTTTAACAAGTCGGATGCCGGATGTCGGATTTTTTAAGTCGGATGTCGGATGGCACCTATAAGCTTCCGTAAAGTTTGTCCACGTTGTCGTCGACAGCAGGCACGCTCGTGGCTGACCAGACCGATGCGGGAGAGACAGGGCCGCGAGCAGTGTCTGCAGGGAAATGTAATGTCTGGCGTGGTAGTGGAGGCGGCGAGAGCCTTCCTCCTCTGTCTCTTGTCTTTGAGTGAGTTTCTTCTGTCCGCTTCGAACTGGGCAGCAGCTTAGTGGATTATGTGGCGCAGACCACACTGTCTGCAGCAAGGTCAGACCACTGCCTGTGGTCGATGTTCAGGCTATCCTTGAATCGCTTCTTTGGAGCTCCTCTCTAACTACCGCCAGTGGAGAGTTCGCCGTTCATGAAGATCTTTGGAAGGCGATGGTCTTCCATTCTGGAAACATGACCAGCCCATCGGAGCTGGTATTTCAAGATCATGGCTTCGCTGCTGAAAACCTCGGCCTGCTCTAGGACTTCGACGTTAGTGATGAAGTCGCCCCAGTGGAGGTTGATGATGGTGCACAGGCAGCGCTGGTGGAAGCGCTCGAGAACGCGGATGTGACTGCGGTAGGTGATCCAGGTCTGAGAGCCGTAGAGAAAAGTGGTGAGAACAAAAGCTCTATAGACACGGATCTTTGTTATGCTTTTCAGACTTTTGTTGTTCCACACTCGTTTGTATAGTCTGCCGGAGGAGCTGTTGGCCTTTGCAAGTAAACCAGTTGTAATCACTCCTGAAAAAGGTTTGACGTTGTACTGTGATGTTGATGATGTTTTATTTAAGCAATAGACCACATGTTTCTATGGTTTATAGGCTGATAAACCACGCGGGATATTGATAGAACACGAGAAGAATTTGTAAATCACGAGCCGCAGGCGAGTGATTTACGAATTCTTCTCGTGTTCTACCAACATCCCAAGTGGTTTATCAGCGTATAAACCATAGAAACTTAAGGTCTATTGCTTTTATATAATAATTCAGAAGACGCGCGATTTTTCCGTGGGTTTACCGGCACAATCAGAGCGGATGTCGAATTTCAACAGAGCCAATCAGAGCGCGCGCATTGATTTGGTTATTATATAAAATTGTGCAAAAGTAAAATTTTGATTTATAACCAGGCATCTGTTTTATAGTTTGAAGCAGAGTTTCCCTATAATCATCAAGAGTTGTTTGCGATCTGTTTAAAGTTGATATTATTTTGAAACGGGTACAGATTTTACCGGCACCATCTATATATTTTATCTGCACAGCTTTATTCAACATTTTGGAAATCACACAGTAGAAGAATATACTTCATTCAAATCCTTCGCAAAAATTACGACTTGTTGTTATTAAAAATCTCGAACCAGCAGTCATTCAGCCGTGACCTAAAACACCTTCTAGAATGTTGTATTTATTATGCATTATTGGACAATGCTATTCTATTCCTGTAGGGAAGATTCTGAAAACTCCAGGTGTACTTGTATGAGAGCACGAGTTTCGTCGGTAAGAAAACAATGAAAACCTTAATGTTATGAGGCTTAGTGCTGCATGCAGCCGATTGCTGTAATTCGAGAAGTTAAATAAACCAGTTATGTTAATGTTACCGACAATCCTGAGTTCTGTATTGGAACAATCCTGCATTGACACTCCTTACATCCTTCTTCCCTTCGGCAGCATTTTTTAACATTTAGGTTGACTAGTTATTAAGTAAATAAAGATCATTAAAAAAAAATTCATTTTTTCCGAAAATAGTAATATATTTAACTCTTTGAATGTTAATTGTCACTCATCGTCTTGTATCAAAACGATTTTCAATGTGAATAAAGCAAATATGGTCTAGCTTTGGATGAAAAAAAGATTATTACAAGCTTGGATCGAGCTTGGATAAACATACAAAATAATCAATTTATATTCGTTGTTAAACCCATGATAAACGTTTTTACAGCAACTTAAAAATACAGTCTTAGCTAGTCGATTAGTCCCAGGCGTCCTCGGCTCATTTCCACCTGGAAATTGAGACGCAGAGAGAGGAGACTACTAATTCGTACTTCAAGTCCTAGAACTTTTTTCCCTAGATGGCCCTAAATTGCTACTTATGTAGTTTGGGCAATAAACTAAAGTCAGTATTTTAAGAAAAGAATGAAATATTATAAACTTCAACATTGTTTTGCAAATTAATGAAAAAATAATTACTTCTTGGACTTTCGAGTGGTAGGAACCTCATAAAGGAAGGCGGTAATTCAATCAATTTATCTATCCTCGATAGCAATTCGTCTCGAGTTATCAATGGCATTCAGGACTGTCAGTGTTCCTTCGAAAACCTAACATCTAAGAAAAAACTAGATATTGATCATACAGAAAACAAATCCACTGTCAGTTTTTTGTTGGATTCAAGCGTACGTTTTAGATTAGCTAAACCATCATTACAAATATAATTTCCAGACAAATATAACCTGGTCAGTGTTTTGTTGGATTTCAGCGCATCAGCCAGACTTTCTGCACCATTATCACGAATGCTACTGTTAAGCAAATTTAACACCGTTAGTGTTTTTGTTGGATTTCAGCCTATCAGCCAGACTTGCTGCACCATCATCGCCAATACAATTGTGGCACAAATTCAACTCCGTAAGTGTTTTGTTGGATTTCAACGCATCAGCCAGACTTGCTGCGCCGGGAACACGTATGATATTGTCACCCAAATTCAACTCCGTCAATGCTTTGTTGGATGTCAGCGCATCAGCCAGACTTGCTGCACCATCATCACCAATGTCATTAGTGCGCAAATCCAGCTCCGTTAGTGTTTTGTTGGATTTCAAAGCATCAGCCAAACTTGCTGCACCATCATCATTAATGTCATTGTTGCGCAAATCCAACTTCGTTAGTGTTTTGTTACATTTCAGTGTATCAGCCAGACTTGCTGCACCAGTATCACCAATGCCAGTGTTGCGCAAATTCAACTCCGTTAGTGTTTTGTTAGATTTCAGCGCATCAGCCAGACTTGCTGCACCATCATCACCAATGTCATTATTGCGCAAATTCAACTCCGTTAGTGTTTTGGTTGGATTTCAGCGCATCAGCCAGACTTGCTGCACCGATATCACAAATGCCACTGTTGCCGCAAATCTAACTTCATTAGTGTTTTGTTTGATTTCAGCGCATCAGCCAGACTTGCTGCGCCAGTATCACCGATGTCATTGTTGCGCAAATCCAACTTCGTTAGTGTTTTGTTGGATTTTAGCGCATCAGCCAGACTTGCTGCACCATCATCACGAATGAGATTGTAGCGCAAATTCAACTCCTTTAGTGTTTTGTTGGATTTTAGCGCATCAGCCAGACTTGCCGCACCATCATCACGAATGAGATTGTAGCGCAAATTCAACTCCGTTACTGTTTTGTTGGATTTCAGCGCATCAGCCAGACTTGCTGCACCATCTTCACGAATGAGATAATAGCGCAAATTCAACTCTGTTACTGTTTTGTTGGATTTCGGCGCATCAGCCAAACTTGCTGCACCATCATCAAGAATGAGATTATAGCACAAATTCAACTCCGTTAGTGTTTTGTTTGATTTCAGCACATCAGCCAGATTTGCTGCACCATCATCACTAATGTCATTGTTGCGCAAATCCAACTTCGTTAGTGTTTTGTTGGATTTAAGCGTATCAGCCAGACTTGCTGCACCAGTATCACCAATGCCACTGCTGCGCAAATTTAACTCCGTTAGTGTTTTGTTGGATTTCAGCGTATCAGCCAGACTTGCTGCACCGTCATCGCCAATGAAATTGTGGCACAAATTTAACTCCGTTAGTGTTTTGTTGGATTTCAGCGCATCAGCCAGATTTGCTGCACCGGGAACACGTATGATATTGTCACCCAATTTCAACTCTGTCAATGTTTTGTTGGATATCAGCCCATCAGCCAGACTTGCTGCACCATCATCACCAATGTCATTAGTGCGCAAATCCAACTCCGTTAGTGTTTTGTTGGACTTCAAAGCATGAGCCAAACTTGCTGCACCATCATCACCAATGTCATTATTGCGCAAATCCAACTTCGTTAGTGTTTTGTTGGATTTCAGCGTATCAGCCAGACATGCGGCACCAGTATCACCAATGTCATTGTTGCGCAAACGTAACTCCGTTAGTGTATGAGGGGTCATCACCGCCAAAATCCTTTTTCAAATTCTGTTATGTAGAACCTCTGTCGTTTATAAATTCTTTGCTGGAAAACAATAGAACAGAAATTGAACAAACGGAATAGAATTTAGGAATACAGAATTGAAATTAGACATGCAGAACGGAATTTAGAACATCACAAATACAACGCAACAGAAATTGGAGCAAGAGAACAGAAATTGACGCTGTTCCAATTTCTGTTCTGTTTATCAATGTGTCGAGTGGAACTTGGGAACGAGAATTGAAATTACATACGCAGAACGGAATTTAAAACATCACAAATATAACGCAACAGAAATTGGAGCAACAGAACAGAAATTGACGCTCTTACAACTTCTGTTCTGTTTATCATTGAACCGAGTGGAACATGGGAAAGAACTAGTTGAAAATTATAATTTATGAATATTAATGCTATCGTTCCCGCGCAAAGAAAATTTATTCCGCTTTGAAAATGGCTGCAGTTCGAGGAGAAGGCGACGATCTCCCCGCGAGGTGCATCTCTCTGCTTCAAGAAGTTAAAGATCTCATTGAGGCACGTAGCAGCGGTCCAGAAAATACAGACGAAACAGCTGCTTTCTCTTCAAGCGAAAGACAGGCTCGTTCATCGTCGTCTACCCGTACCGTGCAACAACAGCAGGGAAATAACACCACCCAGCAGAGAGTTATATTTATTCAATGACTAGTGAGCAGCACACATATACTCCAGGGAATATTTTCCTCTTGGAATAAGGAGAAAACTATGCTCGCCCGGGGCAACGAAAATTTTTCGTGCCCCGGGCGAGCATAGTTTTCTCCTTATTCCAAGAGGAAAATATTCCCTGGAGTATATGTGTGCTGCTCACTAGTCATTGAATAAATATCGGCAGCCATTTTCAAAGGGGAATAAATTTTCTTCGCGCGGGAACGATAGCATTAATATTCATAAATTATAATTTTCAACTAGTTCTTTCCCATGTTCCACTCGGTTCAATGATAAACAGAACAGAAGTTGTAAGAGCGTCAATTTCTGTTCTGTTGCTCCAATTTCTGTTGCGTTATATTTGTGATGTTTTAAATTCCGTTCTGCGTATGTAATTTCAATTCTCGTTCCCAAGTTCCACTCGACACATTGATAAACAGAACAGAAATTGGAACAGCGTCAATTTCTGTTCTCTTGCTCCAATTTCTGTTGCGTTGTATTTGTGATGTTCTAAATTCCGTTCTGCATGTCTAATTTCAATTCTGTATTCCTAAATTCTATTCCGTTTGTTCAATTTCTGTTCTATTGTTTCCAGCAAAGAATTTATAAACGACAGAGGTTCTACATAACAGAATTTGAAAAAGGATTTTGGCGGTGATGACCCCTCATATTAGTGTGTTGTTGGATTTCAGCGCATCAGCCAGACTTGCTGCACCATCTTCACGAATGCGATTGTAGCGCAAATTCAACGCCGTTAGTATTTTGTTGGATTTTAGCCCATCAGCCAGACTTGCTGCACCAGTATCACCAATGCCACTGTTGCGCAAATCTAACCCCATTAGTGTTTTGTTTGATTTCAGCGCATCAGCCAGACTTGCTGCGCCAGTATCACCGATGTCATTGTTGCGCAAATCCAACTTCGTTAGTGTTTTGTTGGATTTCAGCGCATCAGCCAGACTTGCCGCACCATCATCACGAATGAGATTGTACCGCAAATTCAACTCCGTTACTGTTTTGTTTGATTTCAGCGCATCAGCCAGACTTGCTGCACCATCATCACGAATGAGATTGTAGCGCAAATTCAACTTCGTTACTGTTTTTGTTAAATTTCAGCGCATTAGCCAAACTTGCTGCACCATCTTCACGAATGAGATTGTAGCGCAAATTCAACTCCGTTAGTGTTTTGTTGGATTTCAGCGCATCAGCCAGTCTTGCTGCACCATCATCACTAATGTCATTGTTGCGCAAATCAAACTCCGTTAGTGTTTTGTTCGATTTCAGCGCATCAGCCAGACTTGCTGCACCATCATCACCAATGTCATTGTTGCGCAAATTAAACTCCGTCAGTGTTTTGTTGGATTTCAGCCCAACAGCCAGACTTGCTGCACCAGTATCACCAATGTCATTGTTACGCAAATGCAACTTCGTTAGTGTTTTGTTGGATTTCAGCGCATCAGCCAGACTTGCTGCACCATCATCACCAATGTCATTGTTGCGCAAATTAAAATCCGTTAGTGTTTTGTTGGATTTCAGCCCAGCAGCCAGACTTGCTGCACCAGTATCACCAATGTCATTGTTACGCAAATGCAACTTCGTTAGTCCTTTGTTGGATTTCAGCGCATCAGCCAGACTTGCTGCACCAGTATCACCAATGCCACTGTTGCGCAAATTTAACTCTGTTAGTGTTTTGTTTGATTTCAGCGCATCAGCCAGACTTGCTGCACCATCATCACCAATGTCATTGTTGCGCAAATTCAACTCTGTTACTGTTTTGTTGGATTTCAGTGCATCAGCCAAATTTGCTGCACCATCATCACGAATGGCATTGTTGCGCAAATTCAACTCCATTAGTGTTTTGTTTGATTTCAGCGCATCGGCCAGATTTGCTGCACCAGCATCACCAATGGAGTTTTCAGACAAATTGAGCACCGTCAGCGTTGTGTTAAATTTAAGCGCATCAGCCAGATCTCCTGCACAGGCATCCTCAATGTCATTGTCACACAAATTTAACTTTATCACTGTTGTGTTGGATTTAAGCACATCAGCTAGAACAACAACGTTTGCAGGACTGCGTTTACCAACATGAAGGTCCAGAGTTTGAAGTTTAAGAAGTGAGCCAAGCTCACAAGCCATAGTTGCTTGGAAACTGCCGTGTGTTTGTTTACATTCTCTTGTGCACTCTAATGCAACAGTCAACCCAACCATTTCTATCTTCCTGGTTAACCTCCGTCATCATACATTTGCTAAGGGTTACTGCTTGGGGTACTGTGTCTTCCTTGCATCGCGCTGCCAGCAAGCCACACGTGTATGGCAGCACCTCTTTCAGATCATGAGCATATCGTTTGTCAGCAACTAAGCTTTCCGGGCTGATTTTCTTCTCGATAAGCTGACAATACAGAAAAAAAACCTGCGAACCATTCTTGGAAACTCCTGTGTGGAAAGCTATAACGCAGACTCGGTCTCACCTTACTTCTGCCGTTCTGAGCTGACAAAAATTCGAAAGCTGGGTGACGTCCTTGAATTACTTTTAAGCTCACTCTCCTCAAAGTCATACTTTTCTTCAAGCAAACCCTTCAATGCTATATCGCCAAGATGCTTCAGTTGAGCGTCATATACGTCAATGACATCGTCGGGTTCTGGCAATCCTTCCTTGTTGTTGTATCTTTTAAGGACACATCCTGTCATATCCAGGTACAATTGACTTCTACTTTCTGGAAAACTGCCATCATTTTCCTCAAAAATGAGGCAAAGGAGCGCAATGTTCAGAGAACTTGCCGCCATGTCTTTGAGATTTTCATCTCTTGTAAGTTTCGACAAGAGCTTTTTGGCCTTATCCTTCGATTCTTGGAAGTACTTGAAGATGAACGCCTCTGCATCTTCTTTGGTAAATCCTTTAATTTCCAGCAGGGTGTCACAGAGTTCTCGGACCCTAATTCCAACCTCGTGCCGTGCCGTAGCAACCAAGCGACATCCTTCAAGTTCGTTGCCCTCAATAATTTCTAAAATCATTGGCAGTTTACTCTCTGAAACTTCATCCAACCCATCAAGTACCAGCAAAACGTTGGTTGTATTCTGCATAATGGCGCTGAAGAATCGCTTTCTTTCTTGTTTTTCAACATCTTCGGGCAAAAGTTGATAAGCAATGGTCTCCCATAGGTCAGACTTCATTTCACAGCAATTCAAAGACAGCACTGATTCGAACCTTGGAAAGCAATCTTTTTCTCCTTGCTTTCCTGTAGTCCATGGCTTCCTTGTAGCCCAGTCATATGCGAGCTTTCTGCAGAGCGTTGTTTTCCCAGCGCCAGGCTTTCCTTCAATCAACACGGTTCTTGGTCGCCATCCTCTATGTGGTTTAAAGATGCCAGACATGTTGACAAAGTCGGCTGTCATTGTTCCTCTTGTTTTTTTTCCTGCTGACCACTTGGAGTCTGGTAGAAATACTATCAAGATGAAACTGAAATTCTTTACACCAAGGAAAGGGTGTTACATATCCCTCGTGGGTTGTGTATAATTGGCGAATTCCATCAGTAAGCTTAGCTGGATTAAAAACACCGAAAAAGCAATTAGCAAAAAGCTACTTTAAAGTACCTAATTATCTAAAGTAACAAATATACAAACAATCAACCAATCATTGATGTTTTAAAAAACAGGAAAGCATCCTGATCTCAAAAGGTTGTATTCTCTTCTTTCTGCTACTAAAGCGAATGAGTCCTCATGGTGTTAAACCTAGGGAAAAGCGCAACTGAAGAATATCGCAAGCTTTTAAAAGCGTGATATAGTAACGTGCACTCATACAGTAACAACAAAGTAGTATCACCATGTCCACAAGCAGTTCATGTTTGCGTGTGAACTATTGGTCAGTGAAAAAGGTGAGGAAGGGTAGTTAAAAATATGCTAAAAATTGTAATTTAGGAGAAGAGGCGACCTGGCTAGCCAGAGACTTTACCTTGTGTGATTGATGTACAGTATTTTACAGGAACACTCATCTCATCATCATCATCATCATCATCATCATCATCATCATCATCATCATCACCACCATCATCATCATCATTATCATCATCAAGTCTGTATTTCATGATTGCTGACGAATCACCACGTCTGTATTTGATGCTTTCTAAGAATCGAAATTTAGTTTTGATTAAGCGAAATCCACACACAGTCCTTAAATTTACCGTATTTATTTACACTAACCAGACAACGGTAGTCAACAATGGATTTGCGGGACTTTGATTGTTCAAATAGGGGCGCACAACTCGTAGTATTAAAGAAGAAAAAGTTCCATTAAATCTGAGCAACTTATTTCACTTCTCTTCTACGCATAGACGTTTTTCCGTACTATACCATCCATCCTTCAAAAAAGTCAGAAATAAAATATCATTGAAGAGAAGAGGACTCTAGGAATATTAAGTAAAAATCCGTTACTATGTAGATATCAATACCTTAAACTGGCCTATACTATGCACTGATCTATCCTTTTTTATGATATATGGTATAATTGCAAGGGGCTACACTCATCCAACTACCCTGAAACCTCTTTGTGTTTTACAGAAAAAAGCACTGCTCCTCATGACATTTTCAAAATTTGATGAGCACTCAAGTCCCCTATTCAAAACCTTACATAACATAAAAACTACATGACCTTGTGTCATATCACATTGCAATATTTATGTATAGGTTTAAGAATAGATCAATACCTCTTGTGTTTAAAAAATTTTTTTTACTAAGGTCAGCGAAGTCCATCAATATAATACAAGATCTGCTGCAAAACAGTCTTTTTTACCTCCCTAAAGTAAGAACTTACTATGGCAAATTTAATGTAAGATTTCAGGCGCCCGTGATTTGGAATGCAATAAATGAAACAAGTCCAAAACTGGCTCTCTTTCAAAATTTAATAAAGGAACAATATCTCTCATTATTTTGATGACATAATAAAATATTGCTTCCTATATATAGCTATTAGAATTATATATTATATATAATTCTATATCCTCCATAGATTACGTCACACATAGGTTAATGTTCTAATTAACAATTAGAACATTAATATGGTCAATAGCAGGAGCCATAATGGCTCCTGTCAATAGCCCATAAGGCAAAGCCGAATGGGCTATTGACCCGTGGCCCTTGAGGGCGAAGGTCGAATTGTTTTAGTATCACCCAACTTGTCGGACAGAAAACGGCAATAATAAAGTTAGCAAATGCAAGTTACAGAAATATTTGTTTTGGGGAAAAAACGAAAGAAAAACCCGCGAATTTCGCTACTCGATGAGTATTACTGTTAGTCCCCTAGTAGCGTAGCCAATCAAAATGCAGGATTTGCATTAGTCCACTAGTTGGCATGGGTGATGCTAATTACTGTTATCATTATCATCTTTGCATGCTAATGTTGTAAGTGTGTATGTGTTTGTATGTCTGTGAGTGTGATAGCTTAGCTAGAATGTATTTTTTTGTATAACTGTCTTACCTCCGCTGTAAATATTTAATTTAAACTATTTAACCCAGCTCCCTGATGATTTTAGCTTTTTAGCCCCAGTTATTTTCAGCAAGCTGGTAACCCCGTAACCTTATCAATTCAAATTTTTTTAATGCACTGTAATTTCTAAATGGGTAATAAAGTGTGTGTGTGTGTTGTTGTGTGTTACTGTCATCTTCAAGGGCGTAAGCCAGGGGGGGGGGGGGTCCTGGGGTGCCCGCGTGACTCCCCCCCCCCCTTTGTAAGCCTTTTTTAAAGCAAACAACCCACAATTACATTTAGGTGACAATCTGATGAGTACCCTCTGTATGAGTCAGTGTGACCCCCCCCCCCCCTCCCTTTGGAAAAATCCTGGCTACGCCCATGGTCATCTTGATCTTGTAAATGGTTATTAATGTCGGTCACACTCGGAGAGGAATTGTATATCAAAAGGATTTTACTTAGCATCTGCTTGTTAAGCAACTTTCTCTCCCTGGACAATTGAACTAGAATTTCTTTTGTTGAAAACTCTAGTTTATGTCATCACCTTGATAGTGGGGCCAGTCACTGAAAACGTTTGATATGACTCAAAAATTGGAAAACAACAGACGCTGCCATAGCGCTGGCAAAACGTTGCCAGGGACGAGTTGTCGATTCACTGCCACCTGCAAAATCTGCAATGCCTTTGAAGATAAGCCATTCTATGCCCGTGTCAAATGCAGCGGTAAAGAGACCTGCAATAGAGAGACGTAATATTTTTTAACACGATTTAGTTATGGTGATCCTCATCTGCAGAAGCTAGAAGAGAATGGAGCTACGTTAATTTTGTTAGTTACAGTGTATTCCAAAACTCATAACCTACTGATAGTTTTTCGAAATCAGAGAATGGAACATAATCGGAGAGTATTGTTTCGAAATTTGGACAAAAACTGACAAAATTAGATAAATGAAGAAACGCATAAAAGTAATACTCATGAGAAAAGGCAAAGTTCTCTACTGAATGTGAGTCTTTTGTTGAGGGAAGATGCTACGCGTTTGATGAAACATGCCTTGGTTTAACAATCAAGTCTTTCGTTCCGAAAACAAGGCTATCAATGACTGACGTTTCACCAGCTCAGGAAAAGTCCAGAGTCAAGTGAAAAAGTGTTTTAGCTGTTATACCATCAAACTGAAATACGTTTCCCGAATGGAGGAAGAACATCTCACGTGTCGTCAACACTAAGCCGAGGTCTCAGGAAAACAAAACTCGCTATTTCCCTGTCTGGTCTGTTGAATCGCCAACAATTCAGGTCACGAGCCTGCAGTAGGCACGCAGTTTCACAACAAAATGTCTGCAAACATGGCCACCGATTTTATAATCCTTTATAAAATCGGTGGCCATGTATTAGAATGAGCTCAAAAAATTGTAAAAATTCGTAATCATGAAATATTTTTGCAATGTGCCGGACCGGGATATTGATACCAGAAGTAAAAGCAATCTGTTAAAAAATTAACAATAATAATTTAGGTGGCGAAAACGCGTGAATCCGAAGCATCAGCATGGCGTAAATCTTTCCAAGGGCTGGGTACTCTATTTGCCGGACCGGACATCTGTAGTGGTAAAAAATTTAAATTTTGAAGCTCAGAGCGATTTTCTATCCCTTGCGTTTTTTTTTGCCTCAAAACGGTAGAAAATTACAGTCTTTCCCGTAAAACCGTGAACACCAGAGAAAATTTCTGGAATGTTTATTGTTTCGCGACCAATTAGATGCTAGATGAAACCGCAAAAGATAACCGCCAAACCGCAGCAGGGATGCCCTTTCTTCTACGAAAAATCTTCAATTTTTTCTCTGAAAAAGCTATTTTTTACCACAAACCAACACTAGTCACTTGATTCCGTCTGTCTGTCAAAAAACCGAATTGACTACCGAATTGACCTAAAGTGAGTGCAAATTGTGAAAATTTACAACGGCACAAGTTCGGGTCATGGGCAAAGGTTTCTAAGGCCCTGTTCGCACTAAGACGAACATTTGAGTTTGGCGTTTGCAAAAATATGAAAATTTTGTAATCACCAATTTCTTGTTTTCGCAATCCTGTTCGCACATGGCGATACGAAATTTTTTCAGTGACAGATAACTTGGAGTGTATGTAAAACGGGGAACCCACCCGGAATCCCCCGGAACCTGCAGGAACCACCCGGAACCTAACCAGAACCACCCGGAACCTAGCCGGAAGCACCCAGGACCTCAAGGAACCTTCCCAGAAGCCCCCGGAGCCTTGACAGAAAACCAAAATAATAAAAATGAAATAGAAATAAGTAGTTTTCAGCTCAAAAAGAACAGGAATGCACGTGACCGACGGCCTAACGGTCAAAGTGCAGACAAGTATTTTGACTCGAAACCCGGCACGCGCGTTGTGCAAGTCAGCGAGAGAGCTTCCTCATTTTTCTAATACGACCAGGAGTGAGGCTAAAGAGGCTATCATCATAGAAGACGGATCTGAAAGTGATGATACTGAACAACTATATCAGTCAGTTTCATCAAAACCGAGGAAACTTGTCCTTTTGCCAGGTAACAACATTGCCTTCTACAGAAATTTGACTGTTCCTTGAGTTCCGTAAGATTAAAAGCTGATCGCTTCCCTAGAAATCTGCTCACAAATTTACGCCGGCGGTTTCATTGCGTTTCAACAGTGCTGTAAAGACCGAACGGAACGATCATGACGAGCTAATCAAAATCCTTTCCTCGCCGGAAACAAGTCCAGAAAAGAAGAAGTTTACAGGTTCATTAGCTTTCGTTCAGGCGTAGCGAAACAACTAGAACTAAACCACTCAGAAAAGTTTTTCCAAGGTAGCTCGTTTCAATCAATAATGAGAATTATACTAGGGCCGCGCAGCGGCCTGAAATTATAATTCAAATTATATGAACAGATGAAGTGAGAAATATATGAGAAAACAAATGGTAGGAATTTCCTTGTTAGTGCTTCAAACCACCTTTAAACGCCAATAAAAGGGTGAACCCCCTAAAGAAAACAATAGAAAGGGCCTGGGAATACCCACAAGGCCGTGGTACCTAGAATTCATGGTCCCATGATGCTTCGGTGGCTTTCTGACGCCATGGAATAGACAGACAAAAGAGAGAACTCATAAAAGGGAGGGAAGAAGGGTGGGAAGCTCATATATTTCACACTTCATCTGCTCATATAATTTAATTTATAACTTCAGGCCGCTCCGCGGCCCTAGTATAATTCTCATTATTAAAAACTGGATCATTGAATAATGCAATTCGAGAGTTTTCATTGGCTAAGCCATCATGGTATATGAGCCATTATACCATGATCTACAAAAATGGCGAGCGTATGCGTGATTTTTTGGGCCTTTTTGCGTTTATTGTAGTCTAGTTTTGGGGGCGTTTTTAATAAAACAATTATTCCACTCGCGCTTGTTGGATATGAGATGATTATAGCCAACTCGGCGCTACGCGCCTCGTTGGCTATCTATCATCTCATATCCAACGCGCGCTCATGGAATAATTGTTAATTACATTTCACAGACTCCGTTCGAAATATATGAGAAAACAAATGGTAGTTTTTAACGCTGCTACTAAGAGAAATAAAACAGCCATGGTTCCACACAACAAACCATTTTAATTATATAAATATAAAACAAAACTCAACAGGAGAATAACCGAGGTGGTTTACATGTAGATCTACTTTGCGGATAAGACCCCAGTGGCAAAGTCTGAATTAAACAAGGGCTTATGGTAAAATGTTCTGAAAGTTGAAGCAGAAGACCTGTCAGCCATTGACATGATAGTTGACAGCGGGACAAATGCATTGGCAGCTGCTGTCATAGACGCACCACGCACGGAGTGAGCTTTAAAAATTTAACTGTCTGTTCCTACTGCACCCACAAAAGTTCGTAGCCAACGCCCCAACGTTGTAGACGTGACCGATTTATGGGGGCGTCTAAATGAAATAAACGACTTATCGGGAAGAGAAGACGGGATAACGGGTCGAACGTTCCTGGATAATTTAAGATATTGTCTAAAACATTCGACAGGACAGAGCCTCTTGTCTTGGTCAAAGCAGGCAAAAAATGCTTCTGCTGGTTTATCCGCACTGCCAGTCTTTCTAGGGACGGTGAGTGCGAAAGACACCCCTTCTGGAAGGACGTTACAGTGTCTGAGATCCAGGGATGCCAAGGCGGAAATCCGTTCAAGACAGGTTAATGCAAACAGCGTGACTAACTTCATTGAGATGGTTTTAAGAGATAGAGTGTTGTTTTTCCCCAAAGAAATCATGTATTTAATCATAACATCAACATTCCAGGTATGGGAATACCTGGGTTTTGGAGGACGTTTGTTGAGAGCTCCTTTAGGGGCCTAGTAACGCAAGGATGCTGACCCACTGGAAAAACCATCTATCTTTGGATGAGTTGACGAAAGAGCGGAACGAAGGACGTTGAGTGATCGGTATGCTAAGACTTCTGTAAAGAAAATAAGAATGTCACTTGTTGATGACGAAAGAGGATCAATTTTCCGTCCAGAACACCAGCGGCACCAACCACAGTCAACTAGCATGACCTTTTAAACTGCACGTGAAACAAACACAGGAACATTGCTTGTGATTGGCTCATTTTTTTCTCGCTCTCAGACGCGCTGTCTAGCTGATCCACTGATCCTGTCTTTGTCATTTAACATCGCTTTTCCTTAAATTGTCATTCATATCTATTCTACCAAAGCCGAAATTGAGAAAAAAAAATTCAGTACTTGAAGAAGCCAACTCGTTGTTTCACGTCAAGTCGTGACATATCAATGGCCGTTTTTATGCTAGAGACGTTAATGTCGTCTCGGACGTTAAAGCTGTCTCGAGACAGCTTTAACGTCTAGTATAAAAACGAAAAATAAGGAAGACGCCTTTAACGTCTGTCAGCTTTAACGTCCTCTTTTAAGAGCGTCTAAACGACGCTCTTATCAGTCGCCCTTAACGTTTAAGACGTTAAACCTGTCTAGTATAAAAACGCAACGCCCTTAACCGACTGCCATGTTACCATCTAGTAGATTTGTTCGTATGTTGATGGGCTAAAAGTTGCTTGTTTCCAGTGTCGTCCGAGTGTAGAACCCAGTCTTTTTTATAAAAAAAAGGTAATTTTTCTCTGTTAGGCCGTGTAATTAAATGCGTCTCGTTTTTATACCAGACGCCTTTAACGTCTTAAACGTTAATGTTGTCTAGACAGCTTAAACGTCTCTAGCATAAAAACGGCCAATGCTGCGGTTATCTTTGCGGTTTCATTTCGCATCTGATTGGTCGCAAAACAATTAACATTTCAGAATTTTTTGGTTTATATGGTTTTACGGGAATAACTGTAATAACCCAAAGTCCACGTTAAAAGTGTAAAATCTACTGTTTTCGAATGACGATATCTTGACTGTCTTTTGTCCAAATTTCGTGCAAAAACCATCGTTTGAAAGCTCATTTTGCGGACTAGCTTTCTTCGAAACAAGTCATTTCCTCAGTGGTTTCGGTATAGGCCAAGCTTTGTTTCTAAATTGCTTGTGCGGTCTTGATTTTTACAATAATAATCTCCATTTCGTGACAAAGAGCCTGAAAGAGTGGAGCAATCTGAGCAATTAACAACTTGGAGTAACTGCAGAATGCACGGCAAGTTAATAGTTAGATTAAGCACTGCGAAGACGGCGAACGCTGAACGTCAGCTAGCCGTTTGTCGTTTGCCATTCCGTCCCCGATGATCGTCTGTTTAAGCTTCCCGAGGACACGGCGGAACTGGGAACTTACAAAAATATTTGTAATCAGCTAGGTTATATAAACTAAATGTCCGTTCAAAATATTAACTGAAGTACAGTTCCAGTTCAGTACAAGCATGGCCCATAGTTGTTAATTTTCCTTTTAAACTAAGCAATTGTACAGCAAATGTTCTCGGTCGCCATTCACTGCGACTAGAAAAAATGGGTACTGAGAAGTTATATATTTTCCGCTTGAATTTGAAGCTCTTTTAGCTTTACGAGCAGTTCATGTAGAGGTAGGATGATAAACGAAGCATAGCTATAAAAGCAAGCGATCAAAATGTAGAAATAGTCGGTAAAAACAGACTGCAAATACTCACGTTTTCGCGTTCACTCCAAACGGGAAAAATGTCCTCCCCGAGTAGAAACGGCGGCCGGCAAACGGGAAACGCGGGAAATGTCAGGTCACGTGACCCTCTCTGCCGTTCGCGGGAAGAAAATACGCGATGCTTAATCTATCTAATATCACAGAAATAACAGCACGGTTTTATCTTTCCCGAGCGCCATCTCACCCTGCTTCCGAACTTTTTTTAAAAAAAACGCACGGCGAATTTTTCATGCATGTATATATGTAACTGTACAAATTGTATTCTGCACACAGCTTTCGCGTCTTGTGGAAATATGGCGATTGAACTTCCCGTGCATGAATCCTGGTTGGCTCGTAAATGACAGTTCAACCACCCCTTAGAGACTGGTTGAAGGCTGGTCTAATAAATGTATCAAGCGTTATTTTTCCTTCTCTCTGTCAAAAAGAAAACGCCTGATTGGAGGTTAGTTTAGCCGTATTTTTACTAGTTGTAAGGCTCGTGTAAAGCTATCAACAGTAATTTATCAGTTGCCTTTAAATTTTAGCTGGTCTGTAGTAAGCCAACAAAATGTCCCGTAATCTCATGTTGTGTCCGCTTTATCTAAAATGACTGTAAATTACCACACAAGCATCTTTTAACCATCCGAAAGTAACTGCTACCTGAGAGTAATGGCTACCTGAAAGTAGCGGCCCTATTTGCCTGCTATATCCTAGACTATCAGGGGCCGTTACTTTCGGAATCTCACGGTATGCATCAACCGTACCTTCGCCCTTCATTTCAATTGCCACCGCTCTGGGGTACAATTGAACCAGTTGGTCACGTAGTTCATCAGTACTAACTGTCTCAGGGCCACTCAAAATCTCACCATCGCTGTGCACTTTCACGTCTCGTACTTCAGGACTTTTCAATGGGGCCTTCCAACGATACGCCACGTGGTTGATGGGCTGACGAAAACGTCGGCTCACAAGGCGTCTTGTACCAGTGAATTGTTCTCCACCATACATCATTTCACTCGCATATGTTGTTAGCTCTACAGGAATAACGACATCTCCGAGTTTGGTTTTCAACTTGTTAAGGCCACTACAGTACCCCACAGAAATCGCTACCTTGGGCCGTAGCTCAGTAATGGCCTTTTTCACAGCACTCAAATAGCTTTCAGGATCAATGAAAGCTTCATCGCGTCTCATCAATCCAATCTTCGTCTCAGCATCTTGGCCAAAGTAAACAGAAGTTCCCACACTAGGAACATAGCATTTAAATGGGCTTTTCAAGTGTACATAGCAACTTAAGAACTCGCAGACTTCGACAGTCACTAACAGAACGTCTATACTGAGCCAAAGGTCTGAACGCTTCTTATCTCTTGGAAGGTCATCCAGGTTTGGAACAACAATTGTATGTTCAGGTGGCTCGCCTTTATTATCCTCCAATCTCTTACCACCTACAAGCAAAGCGATTAGAAAAAGGGTCACAATAATTGTAATAATTATTATCAAGTACTAGATTTAAATAACTGATCTGGCAAGGCAAACAGACTCAATCAGTGGAGTGTCTAGGCGTTTGCAAATGTAAGTTACAGCTTTGAATCATCGTTTTGCCCATATGTGCACATCAAACACTACGAAGTTTTAAGTGGCCTTCATAAAGCAACCAAGGTTGGAAAACTTATGTTGGCAAACTCAAGTTCGTTTGTGTCAACGGCACAAAAACAGTTCTCAAGCGTGTTGGCAAACTATTATCATTATTATTATTATTTATCGCTACCTCCTCCTTCCCTGTTCAGTTGGTGTCAAGTTTCAATAACAACGGTCCAAAGTTCATCAAGGACTTTTTTAGTGGTAATGGCGTTAACTTATGTGCGCCTAAATTTAACCTCAAGTTTTTTGAAGACGTCATTTACTTTCATCAGTATGAGGCTCTGGAAAAGCACGGTCTGCCAAATGTGAAACAGGACAGGCCATTAATGTTTAGCCTGCAAAAACAGCCGTCGTTCTTCGCTCCCGGACCGAGTGGCGTTTCGCGAGAAGGACGTCTGGGATTTACTGCCGAAAATTCCATACTGATGACACAAATCTGTCTCGCAACAAGTCATGAGCACTGATTGGTTCGATCGGTAATTATACAGAATTAAGTCCGTAAACATGCGGGACATCAGAAATTCTCATCAAAACAAATATAGCGGCTTGTAGAGGTGGCTTGAGTAAAATGGGGGTGACTAGCCTACACGACTATTACGGTTCGTGGCATTTATACATTTGCCGTTCTGTGTTCGGTCACTCGACCTTTTTGTTGCTTCACTCGTGTTTATGAAGGGCACTTCATGTTGTCTTACAATAAAGAGGAATTTTAAGTAGAGTTGAGCCAGTAGACCATGCTATGGCAAAGTTTTAGAGGTCAGAGGGCTGCGTGATTCCCTCTGATATCTGCATGTTACTTCGTGGATTGTGGCACCTTTGTAGTTTGCAATGCGTTTATGCCGGCATTATTTTGGCTCATTTCTATTGCAAGATATGTTTTTAGTCTGCAAGTATTGCTTTCGAGAGACAAAATATGAAATTTACCGTGAATAGCCGGTTACTCACTCGCATTCTATATTGTGACGCCGGGCCTGGCTGATTTCAGTTTTGTAACTTTTTGGTGAGGTGTTTTGTTTATGTTGTTTGCCCTTCAGTTTTAAGTTGTAGTAATCTCAAACTACACCAAACGTTAGAGATGAAAAACATTTTTAAACAAGAAAAAATAATGCTGCAGTTTACGTTTAATCCTGGGTTAACGTTAACCGGCTTTCAAACAACCCGGCCCTAATCGTTTTCTTAATGTTTGGTAAATCTTTATGTCATCAATATAATCATAACATACTCTCTTATAGTGAGCAAGAGCTTCAGACTCGTCAGAATTTCGGGAGAGCGTCCATTCAAACCCCAAAGAGGCGAATTTGTGGAGAAAAAACAAAGCGTGGCCATGCTCTTAAAGCAATAGACCAAAGTGCTGCTAACACTAAGATAGCCATTCAAAGTTGATGGCATTAGTATATCGACTAAAGCATCCCGCGTAAAAGCCTTTAAGCTTCTTGTTAAAAATAAGACATCCATGTAAATATATTTAATAGTCATAGCTATAGTTTGGCTTCGTTTGACTTTGTTTTCGAGAAGACAGCGACAGATAGTGAATCAGAAACAAACTTGAAAACTGACAAAAACATTCAGTTGACGCACAGTTATTATCCTTTTCTTGATGTGATTCTATATTCACTAAGCAATTAGATCGGGTTCATTGCTTACTGAATATAAAACGTCAAATAAAAGTACACGACTTCTTACTAAGCGGGCAACACCTTTAAAAAAGCACGAATGAGGTTGGGGGAAGAGGTTCATTTGTGATACAACTGTAAAAAAAACTTTCTAATACTAACCTTCAGATAGATTTTTCTCAAAGTATGCTTTGCATGCTTTATACTCTTCTTCTGAGATTGTTGTTTTCAGTTTCAACTCAGCAAGGCTAAATTCTGTCAAGATCTCTTCTGTGACAAAGCTTCTTTGAATCACTTCACCAAGATCGCCGGATGAATAATCTTTCCACAGTCTCTCTAAGGTCTGAAGTGAGTCACACTTTACTGTTATCAGCAAACTTCCTGTAGTGGCGCCTGTTATAGTGGCTCTAATGTCTTTCAAATAAGTTAGAAATTCATAGTATTCCTCCCAACTCTTTGGTGGTGTATTCCGCATGATTTGGGCAGCAATAGAACGCAAGATTTCTTCTGTTGTAGGAGGAAGACACCTGGGTGGCTGGGGAGCTTCAGCATTTACATATGAGGACTGGTTCTGTTCTAATGACACAGGTAATACAGATGCACTATGTTGCCCAACATTTCGAGATCCTCCCGATTCTACTGCTAAAACAGGAGTTCTATCCTGTGTGCTGTGTTCTGTAGGTTCCATGTCTTCCACATCAATCTTTACTTTCACAGCTGATAAAGAGAGAAAAAAATTAAAACATTTCCCATATTTAGTTTTAGAATCGTTCATCGCACCGATTTGGCCACCCCGCAGCAGGGGGCGAAACGAATTACATCATCGCCAAACCATGTGCTGTACATTCTTTGGAGTATAGAGTCTCTGTTTCGTAAAGTGCAGGTCTTTGAATTGTGAACATTTACCACCAAAATTCCTTTTTTTCACTGGAAATTCTTCTCGGAACAGATATAATTCACAAGCTGTATAATTTTATATTCGTTGGCCGGGAAGGTCATTGAAATGACCATTTCGGGATATTTTTTCCGTCGGGGTAAATAAAAGTCTCGGATTACAAAATCATGCTGAACCCATGGGCTAGGTGGTAAACGCGGGGCCGGGGTCACGGGGTACGGGGTCCCGGGGTGTGGAAAACACGGGGTCTGGTGGAAAACACAGGGTCTGGTGTAAAACACGGGGTCTGGTGCAAGACACGGGGTCTCAGTGGAAAACACGGGGGAACCATTATTTCGCCCAACAATGAATTTTACTCATTAGTATGAGAAGGAGAAATTTTGTTATTTCAAATTGCAATTAAAATCATTTGGCGTGCATGAAACGCATTTTTCGATCATAAAAGCGAACTAAACATTTCGTGAGAAAGAAAAATGCCAATGTGCCGTGCAGTGGTTTTCTTTTGCACGGGGCGCCTATTTTTCGTAGTAATTTTTTCCTTTGAAAAAGAAATAGATCTTTTTTTACATTTAAAAAAATTGCGAAATACAAAAGATTGTTTTGCTTAGTATCTTTAACCGTGAAAAGCGACAGTAGCTGTATTTGCTCGACTAAAAGCCGGTTACCGGAAACGTGTAATGGAAACGAAAAAAAGGATAAACAAATAAAATATGCCTCGCCCAATCGGGCCGAATTTTATAAAGAAAAAAAGCTAAGCAGGGTTTAAAGGGTTATCAATCGAGAAAATACAGCAACCATCTTGAAATGCGATTTTCAAAATATTTTCTGGTGTTCTTTCAAATAAAACAGACGTCGGCACAAGACTGTAGTCGCTTGCGTTAATATCCACCTGACTTGAACTCTCCACTCTAACGAATGCGGATTTCGGTTTCGGAGTCTCCTTACACACGAGTTTATAAAGCAAATATCCTAGGGAAATAAAAATGTTACTCCAAGTACATTAATACTTTTTACATAAATACTTTTAACATAAATTGTCTATTTAACACTGTATTTCCTCTGCTAAATTTAGTGCACCTACTCGATTTATTTAGTTTCATAAGTTGTTTAGGTGTCCCAAACTCCTCACAATCAAGATAATTTGGTTTTATCAACTGGGTTGATAATGTGAATTGTCCACCGTAAAGAGATTCGGAAGCTGACATTTTGAGCGTTAGCCCTTCGTTGGAGGGATTCGCTCCGACGAAGGGCTAACGCCAAATTATCTTGTAATACTCACACCGACGCAGCACCACGGTTTCTTTGGAAACTTTCCTCCTCTCCTCACAATCAACGTTGTATTAAAACTGTTTATGTTCCCTTTATCTAGTTTTCCTTCTGTCTTTAACACTTTATTTCTTGATTTAATATGTACCTACTCAGATTAGAAACTGTGTTAAACTACTTAATTTAGCTCCTAATATACATAGAAGTTTCTAGAACTTTAAGCATCATGTTTATTAGAGCGAGAGTTTCTGCTGTAAGAGAGATTTGTTTCAAATGAAGAAGCTTAGTGCCGTAAATTCGTGAAGTTACCTTGCGGAAATAAATTAGCTTGTTGCTGTCACCAGCAATCCTGAGTTCTGTCTGGAAACAACCCTGCTCTACGACGATACTCGTAACAGTGGCTAAAAATGAAGAGTTTGAGCGGTTCGGTGGGTTTTGCGTTGACTAAAGCGTGTAGTAATAGTCAACGCAAAACCCACCAAAAGGGCTGCAGGAAGGTGGAGTGAAGAGCCACCTCAAAGGCGGCTCTGAATCCTACCTGCAGAATTTTTTTAAACTTTGCCAAAAATTACACCTTATCATGCTTATGAATTGTCGATAATATAAAAATTTTCACCGTGTCAGAGATAACAAGTTAAACCGACGTTTCGGAGTAGACATCACTCCATTATCAAGGTAAAAAATTGTTCTATGATGTTAAAATTACAGTATTAAAAACGATTGACGCTAAGAATTAACATAATAAGCACGTGCGAAAATTGGCTATAAAAATACTTTAGCACGAATGGAATCCGATTGCACATTGAGGCTTGGCTTAAGTGTTCTTATAAATAACATTTCAAACACTAGGCAGTCAAATTTGTTTTTACATTTTTTGAGCACCTCAAAGCGTTTAAGCAGGTCCCGAGGGATCGTCCCGTGTGCGTTCTTATAGTGTCTGGCAATGGCCGAGGACTGTTGTTTATGTCCCTTTACACGATTGTGTAAATGTCCGCGTGTGTAGCCTACATAACCTTCATCACAAAGGTCACATTGAAATTTATATACAACACACTGCTGATTTATGATCGGCGGCTTTGCCTCTTTCACTTTCAGTTCCTGCTCAATTTTTCTGCTGGTAAATACGGGCTGGATGGTTTTGTTTACTTTCAGGCTCAAATCCTTAAGTTGTTTTTTTACAAATTTGTATTTGTAAAAAAACAACTTAAGGATTTGAGCCTGAAAGTAAACAAAACCATCCAGCCCGTATTTACCAGCAGAAAAATTGAGCAGGAACTGAAAGTGAAAGAGGCAAAGCCGCCGATCATAAATTAGCAGTGTGTTGTATATAAATTTCAATGTGACCTTTGTGATGAAGGTTATGTAGGCTACACACGCGGACATTTACACAATCGTGTAAAGGGACATAAACAACAGTCCTCGGCCATTGCCAGACACTATAAGAACGCACACGGGACGATCCCTCGGGACCTGCTTAAACGCTTTGAGGTGCTCAAAAAATGTAAAAACAAATTTGACTGCCTAGTGTTTGAAATGTTATTTATAAGAACACTTAAGCCAAGCCTCAATGTGCAATCGGATTCCATTCGTGCTAAAGTATTTTTATAGCCAATTTTCGCACGTGCTTATTATGTTAATTCTTAGCGTCAATCGTTTTTAATACTGTAATTTTAACATCATAGAACAATTTTTTACCTTGATAATGAAGTGATGTCTACTCCGAAACGTCGGTTTAACTTGTTATCTCTAACTTTTATAGTTTTATGCTTTAAGAAATCTCTTTTAATACGAATTTCACCGTGTCGTTTTTGAATTATAAGCCCCTAAAGCTGTAATAAAGGGTGTTTTCAGCAGGTCATACTGTTGCTATGGTAAATTATTGTGTTGCCAAAATGATAACAACGTATTCACCAATGGTTGGGCAGTTTTTTGATACCATAATTGTAGTACCAAGTGATAAAGAGTGGTTATAACGACCTATCAAAACGGAAACTGTTTTGGGCCATCTTAATTTCGTTGGCGATGAAGTATTGCTCTACTTCTACGACGTAGGCATTTTCAATCGGCATAGTGGCGTATATTCACGCTTTCTCTTTTCACGGCATGGGATCTGAATTCTCATTGCCAATCTGCTGTCTCACGGAATAATCTAGCCCTAGTACATCAAAGACTTAAAATACTCAAGATGGCGGTTCAACAACTTGCATATGGGGTATGCGTGCGCATAAACTGATACCAAAATTTCGAAATTCTACCAAAATAGCCAGATGAATATTCTCCTCTCCGAAAACCCTTTTTAACTACTAGAAGTTCTTTTTGAACTTTGGCCTTACTTTTTCAAGGCCAATGGTTTTGGTGTTACATTTGTTATTGCTATAATTATATTGTAGGCGGCGCGTGCAAATAGTTCCATGCTGCAACTTTTCACTATGTACCTCACTAAAAAGAACTAACCTGCTTCTTGGCTTGTCTCTTTTAGCTGCCCTAAATTGTCCACCTTTTCATTTGCATTTTCCACTTGATTTTGTTCTCGTTCAAGTTTGTCTTGGATGTTTCCTGAGGATTAAATTAAACTTTACTTCAAGGGCTATTAAAATGAAAAAATATTCGACGAAGGTACGTGTGGTACTCAGGTATATTAGTGACGAGCACGTGCGAGTGAGGACGATTTGTTAGTCTAAACGAGATATAGTCCCCAAGGCCCCTTTTTAAGCGTGAGAAAGGACGCCGGACTGCTTTTCCACACGTGGATGTAGTTGAGCTTTCAAACGAGCCAGTACAGTATTGTTTGACATTTGCAGTCTTTCAGCGAGTCTGCTAAACACAATATGTCCAATATGGCTGTTCACTTTTGTTTTCTATGAGCAATAGTGAACTCGGCTGCTCAATATATAGACATCGAGTATTCGCTGAAAGGAGACCCTTGCTCGCAGTGGATGTTTTACAGCATTGTATTGCATGCAGGCATTGTACCATTTGCAGTTCCCCCATGTGTCAGAGGAAGATCTAAATAACAATTTCATGAAGACTAAAGAAAGGAAATTCATTAATATGCTGCTTTAAAATCCTAAAATTGTTCAATGCACAGCTAGACGGCGAGCGCGTGTAAAGACAAGTTTCGACCAGAAAGCAATTCAGTTTGCTAAAGGGTAGAGTATAATTTATTTAATATGTCTAGAGTTAGTGGGAAATCGCCATTTGAAGAAAGTTTGGTCAAAGTTCTGCTAACACTGAATTAAATTAATCCGTATCGATTCCTATAGGATGACAGTTGATGAGCCCTTCCCTATTCTCAACCATTACCTTACAGGAGTCTCGAACCCATAATCTAAAAGGCAATGCAAAGCCATTTATCTTACCAAACGAAAGGTGTAGCATCTTTTCCACAAGACAATCACACTGCTTCTGCCAGCTGTACTTCAATGCATACTTTTCTCGAAGAAAGTTAGCTTCTACAAGTCGAACCTCTCTGCCTTTTTGACGGACAATGTTGATAGCCTTGGCCCATTCTTTTGGATCCTCTGAATCAACTACGTGAGAAAAGCCTGAAGGAACCTTCTTCAGAGCATCTCCAAGTCCTGAGTTGCCACTTACAAGTACAGGAAGGCCAGCAGATAGCGCTTCTAGGGCAGTCAAGCCAAAGCCCTCAGTCCTCGATGGCATGATTGCCAGATCTACTTCACAGAACAATTTGGCTAGGTCTTCCCGACTGTACTTAAAGCGGCGAACGGTTAGCTGACTTGGAGGGATACCATGCTGGACTAACTTTTCTGCCACTTCATCCTCTTTTCCTGCTGGTGCTCCAACAAACATGAGCTGGTAGGATGAGTCTTTCAGTTCGGTAACTGCTTGAACAGCAATGTCATATCCCTTTAACTTGAAATCTTCACCATCACCTCGTCCAAATACCAGAACATAAAACGTCCTTCTTTCTTCAGTGGCTTGTTGAACATTGAGAAACTCCGTGAAAACGCTTGGGGTGAGATTGATAACATCTTGATCTTTGCCGCTGAAACGGAGGTAATGGGAGTAGGCATCTGCCAGCTTGGGTCCAACAGCGACAACTTCATCAGCCAGCTCACAGAGTTTTACTTCTGCTTGGTGTTTTTGCTCTTCTCTGAAAATTGATTCTTCATAACTCTTGAACATCCCAAGCTCTTCAGGAGCCGTGTGGACAACTTGAATCCACTTGCAATCATGATGCCGCTTTATGAGTGGTATTTGTCGACCAAGGTTAAGTCCATGTCCAATTAAACAGTGAGGAAGATGACCTTTAGGTAAAGAAGTCAACCAATCAATTGGTTCAAAACCTGGAAGTTCTTCAGCTTCAATAAGCTGAACACTGTGACTACCAGCAACTTTCTTATCTTCTTCGGTACACTTGGGAAGATAGACATAAACCTCTACATTAAGGTGCTTTGCCAGTTGTATTGCAAGTTCCCTGCTTATGGTCGACAAGTCACCCTTTGATGACTTCCATTCACTACTTAACACAGTAACTGTCAATGTTCCGTCAGAGGGCAAGCTTGGTTTTTCATCTTCCATGCTTCCTTTCTTCCTTCTTTCCATCTCCCAGGACGATTCCTAAAACCAAATTAAAGATAAAGAAATTCAAGAGCTGCATAAATATAATCTCAATTTTTACTCACAGATTGAAAAAGGGTTGGTGCTCAGCTTTATAACTTGAACCTTACCATTACTGAATTCTGCCACAAAAGTATTTCTTTACAGAAACCGTCGAAAAAAAGAGTTGAATTGAATTATTAAATCACAAATTATCAATTGAACTTAAAAGCGTTGCACTTTTTCTGAAATTTATATTGCTAGCCTTAACTCCTAGCACGACCTGAACAAACAAGTTACAACAAATGTGCTAGCTAATGAAAGCAGTATTCTTGAAATAATAAATTTCTTTTTATTGCAGAGTGCACCATTGGGGCGGTTTAGGAGACTAACAATCTCTGTATCTAACAAGATCTGTTTAGAAAGTGAAATTGGCGACTGCCATTGAGGATTTATATTCCTACCAACTTTTTCCGCGTCACAAGATTTTCAAAGAAGACCCATACATAACTGAATATCTCCGAAGACGATTCAAACTCTCCAACCGGCTCAACATCATCTGAGCCATAACTTTTCCTTTGAACACCGGTGATGTGGTAGAAATGTGCCCTCATCTACAACGACTTTTCTTCTTTTACATTGGTAAATGAATTAACATTAACATTTTTTTGAAAAATGCAGTTATGGCTGTAATACATGAAGCTCCAATATTTTTAGCTAAACGTTTAGCCTCTGAACAGGCTCCGCCATTTTTTCCTCCTCAGACTCCTCTCGGCCAGGTCTGCTCATCTCTATTTTTGTTCGCTCTTTTACCCAATCGACAGCCTGATCAAAATTTAAGTGTGAGAAATTATTACATAATCCTGAGTACGCATAGAGCATGAGCTCAACGTTTTTCACTCTCAGTTAGTGTGAGCTCTTTTAAAATATTATTTTGGCCTTTCTATTACACTTTGATGGTTATTTCAGCTAGTGAAAATCCCAAAAGTCATTGGGTCATAAGCTAGATAAAACTGCTTCACATTTATAAATTATAAGTGAACTTTAATGAGCGAGTCACCCTATGAAAGAGGGGAAGATAAAAAGCTGAGCAACATAGCAACCAGGCCATAAAAAAGATATTACCTCTTGTGGCTCGGACATGACAGGAAACCTTTAGAGAAAGACTGGCATGCTCTCACTTCATCGTAGTTTGAAGTAAACCTAAGTAAACATCATTATATAAAAGAAATATAAGTTACTAAAAAGAGCTATTACACCTCACTAACGACAAATTTAACTCTTTCGAGTACAAAGAAAGCGAGTCACCCTATGAAATAGAGGAAGACAAAAAGCTGAGCAACATAGCAACCAGTCCATAAAAAAGATATTACCTCTTGTGGCTCGGACATGGCGGGAAACCTTAAGAGAATGACTGGCGCGCTCTCACTACATCGTATTTTGAAGTAAACCTAAGTAAACATCATTATAAGAGAAATATTAGTGTCTGAATATAAGTTACTAAAAAGAGCTATTATACCTCACTAACGACAAATTTAACTCTTTTGAGTACAAAGAAAGTCACAGTTTACAGAATCAGAAAAAACAGGATT